>JANTCA010013890.1:0-13475 GCA_024741275.1 Chironex yamaguchii | reverse complement strand
GACAAAAATGTTCTGAATGCAAAAATATTTTGTCCTGACGAAGTGCTTGGTCGATCAACATCATCATTTTCCAAGAAGTTGATGCTGGCTCTTCATTACCCTGTTGATTTCCTTTCTCTAGGCTCGTATGTGCATGGTACTTCCTAGAAGCATCCACAGGCTCAGTTCCATCACATCGTAGATCCATGTGATTTTGTTTTCCTCTTCTTCGCTGTCCCTTTATCTTTCCTAACACAATGTTTTCCACTCTATTCCATTTCTTCTTCGGCAGATGTGGCCAAATTTATTCAGCTTCTGTTGGTAATGTACCTCAGTTTGTAACCTTTTTTCCGCGCAAGCTGCTTGGAGCATTTGTTAGGGCTTCTTATTCAAAGTATGAAAAGGATGGACTCGTTAGCAACATAGAGGTCACAAACACTTGAGTTTTGAAAACTTATGAATAACATTCGAATAGGAGAAAAGAATTGGCTTTGTGTGTCATTTTACTAATTTACAATCAGAAACACTTAGGGTAAGGAGAGGCGCAAACGTCTGGCAACCGAAGCGATCAAACACCTCAAAGGATCCCCTTGACCCGCAGCGACCTACAAGGTACCAACCCAGTGCCATAAGAAGACAGCTTATTTCCGCCGACAGCAAAGTTTATTGCCGGACAGCAATTTTTCTGTAGTTAAGAGTTTCCAAGATTTCCGCAAAGCTGTGCAGCAAAACATGTCATAGGTATAAATAACGGGAAAGTAGAATAAAAATTGAAGAACAAAAGGTCGTTGAAGGTCATGGCTTAAAACGTTGGTGGATTTCTTAAAATGTTCTTTCAAAAAGCAAAACAGAGTTGTTGAACAGGTACCCTGACATCCTGACCCGGTGAGTCAGCTTTTAGGTACGTGGAGACAACAAACATTGTTTCCGGCATCATGACTTTCATTAGCTAAGAATTTTATTTCTCAAACCTCGGCTTTTTCCCGCTAAACAACGTAAATGATTTTGTTCATAGGTTGTACGTTAGAGATCAAATTTCTGTCATTCAATTTCTGAGTACATTTTGAGGTCTAGAACATAGATATAGAGTGGGGGGTTCGACAGTGATCTTTTGAGGTAACCGAAGTTACAACTTTTTATGTTGCTCTGCTGCGTAAATTGTGTAAAAAGATTATCTGTCTGTAACATTTCTGCATTTCAGCAGCAGCAGTGTACAAATATTACATTTCTATCCAGCTTGGATTTTTTTTTTGTGACGATGTATTTGTATTGTTGTACAGCAAGACAAGAGATCCCTCTTTTTAGGTAGTGTACAGATCTTGTCGGTCGTTTTCTCCCCTCATCAGCCCGTGTTTTACTTCTACCCTGTCAATCTGGAACAATTGAAATGATGATACGTTGAACCAAGAGAAGGAATCACGGAAAAACATTCTAAATGAGAACTATTGGATGGTTTTTAAAATGATGCAATAAAATAATAAAAGATAGGATAAGCGAGAAACTGATCATAATAAAAGGAACCTTACAAATGGGTCACGGAGGGTATACTTCTAGGGTTCGTAAAACCCTGCGATGATTACCATTGTCCAATAAAAATTAGCAACAACAGTCTTCATCCTAATTGTTGTTTCCATCTGTCGGTACCCCGATCCTACCTTCCATTGACCAATCACAACTTATTGTGCCTGTTCATTTATCATAGTAAGCCGATATCATTCGCTTCCTTTCCTAGTCTTGCAAAGCAGGATGGAAGGAGATATAAATATATGGACAACGGCTTACCGGAAACACATTTTTACCCGGATAGGCCACAATAGTTACTCCGTGGCTACAAATGGCCAGTGGCAATGGAGACGTAGACGAGATAAGGTTTAAATTGCTTCCCATACACAGACTTGTGTTGGCGTTCTCATGAAAAAGCTGGGTCCTATTGAGTTGGAACTAGTCACACAAACGTTCTGTAAAGGAACCAAAGCGCACCTGTGGCGAACTCACCGTCAAGTATTGCTCTTATGATAAGACATTTGCTGCAACCTTGCTTTTGTAACTTCTGTTTTCTCAAAGTAAACATTTTTTATCGAATTTATTTACTAAATGCCTAGGTTCCTGAGCAACACAGACCTAAAAGTTACATTTTTGTTCTCATGTAACATCTCGAATACTAAATAGGGGAGTGGCCCCTGTAACTATATTTGGGTCGCATCCAAATCTGAAATTTGCGCACTCCCCAACGAAAAACCCCACCAGCCGCCACTGCCATTGACTGTGATTGGTTCTTCCAATGATGATATGACATACTCCACTCCATTAATGCCAATTGGTTCTCCTTATGATGGGATGATGGGCTGCACTCGCAAAACAATCAACCAAAAGCATTGTGGTACAATTGCAGCGTCACTAACAAGCTCACACTCTACCGATTTGGATAACTTCGTTTATTCCTTTTATAAAGGAATCAACCTTGAGTTAAAAAGTAGGAACAAGAGTGTTGTTGATTCTCCACTCTACAAGCGAGCGGCCACACAAAAGTACTCTCAGTGGTTTATAATCTATGAGTTGAAAGTCTGATCCGAGTTTGATTAAAGTTTGATTGAAACAATACGCATCAAGTAGGGAGCCAACCAGCCTGTGTCCTGGGCAAAACGCTTAGAGTGCTGCATTACGGGATAGATTTCTCACGTGTACAGGCGGGAGCAATTCATGAATTAAGGATTTGATTATTGTTGCACTACAGAACTTTCTGCGAGGAGGAGAAAGTTGCCATCCATCAGTGGATTCGGACTAGGACCCTCTACTTCATGAGTGTGATGATTCACGGACTATTCCACTGCTGTCCTTTTGGTATTCATGACAATGAATTCGCTAATTTGAAACGATATTCGTTGTGATTGCAAAGTGTCTGATTTTGTAAGCAAGACTCGTTAGGTCCAATTAATGACCATAGTCTAATTACTGATCAGTATTATTATGTAACAAATGTCGTTGGTTAAGATCTTGTTCTTGATTGCCATCTAAAAACGTCTGCCCAACAGCTTCATTAAGAATTCTTTTTGAAGAAAATACATAAGCAATTAAAGTTCAGTGTGTTGCGTCAATCACCCTGTTAAAACTGCTTCCTGTGTGTCGGCTGGTAGTAAAGTACTTCCTTGTATACAATGAGTCTTACGTCAAGATTTTCTGTACACAGGGCTATTCAGAACTTTAGATAGAAACAATAGATTTCAACCCGATGCCGTTCAGATTTATTGGAGCAAATTCAGAGAAGATCAATGGAGCTTACTTTAAAACTTTTGGGATTGCTCTTTGTTTTTGGCGTGATCAACGCCATGGAAATAGCTTCAGGTATGTCAAATGTAATAAGTGAACGATTTTCCTTAACTGCATGAAGAATAAGGTATACTGAATCTGACAGGTAAAGAAACTTGATAGCAGTGTCACATAGCATAAAGCAATATATGATAGTCACTGCCAACTGCATTATTTCAAACAGGATATTTACTCTTACACTCGGCTTTTTTAACATTTGCCGAAGGCTTGAATTGAATAGCGATCAGACATTCCTCTTGATAGTTCAACTTGGAAGTCTAACAACCAAGTGGTCTGATTATATCATAATTTAACCGCGGTGATAAATAGTCTTTGATCAAAGAAAGTTTTGCCTATGTTGATGAAACCTTTTCTGTGTTTTTCTTCTTGTTTCTTTGTTGATTTCTGTTCTCGTATGAAGAGAAATCTCTCAGCACAAAATGTTATATTGAAGTGCTTTTTAGTTTATGGAAGGTAGAAGTTAAACGATTACGACCAAGAACACTATTGTTACGTGGCTGTTGGATTCGGTGGTACCGACGACAAAATATCATAATTTCCAAGATGAGACAGAGACCAATGCGAGAGACATTCTTTCGAAAACACAGCATGGCACAACCCACTATGAACTCTTTACTAACAGGTCTTAAGTTTAACGTTGTGCTTCAGTACCTCTTTTTGAAAACCTGCTCAAACTGTAATTGTTAGAAGGATGTAGAATGACACCGCATTTACAAAGTCCTAAACATATGACAGTCCTTGTCGAGATTCCATCGTAATATTTATCGGACATGCACTCCAAGATATGCTCTACGTGTTTTTGCGGCTCATGTTGAGAAATGCAAGAGTACATCTTTGTCTCATTGTTTTCCTCTTGCCCCTTTTCTCCTCTTCCTCCCCCCCCCTCCCTTCGTCTTTCCCTCTATGCATTTTGTGTCTTGCATCAGTATCATCTCAATTGTAGAATTTGCTTAACAGGCCTTGATAGAAGGACACCTGGAGACCAACACTAAAAAGCGTTTTAATGAGTAGCATGTTAAGGAAAATTTGAAAATAAAAGATTTGAAAATGGAGAAGAAGCAAGTAGCTTTCACTGCCTCAGTTCGATTCTCGTTTATATATAATGAATGGAGGATTACGCCAGTCTTAACCTGCACTTGCATTTTTTTGTAAATGTACTATACATATAGTTTAATATCTGTGTTTGCTTTGCTGGCGGAAACATCAGGGACGAAGTAAGCACAGCTGCCGAAACAGGACGTAAACAACAGATGTTGTTGGCCTTTAAGTTGAAGAGAGGAAGTGCAAGTAAATATATACATATTTCAATCATTGTTGACTACATTTACAAGTATCTGCATATAGTCCTGATACAATCAAGCATGTCCACGTTCTCAATTACGTTAAAAAGTCAGGAAAAGAAAATGACCACAATGCAGTTTGCCGGGCAAATTCTCTAATCAGCAGAGCTGGAAAACAATAAATAATCCTGGGCTTGGAACCAGAATGGAGTGAATCCTTTGAAAATCCTTTACAAAAAGTGTAATGAGTCTCCCCAACTCTACCAATCTTAGCATAACAGGCTACCAGCTGAGGCTGCTTTTTGTAGCAAATCATGGTGTGGTGCTAAGAACTTCTCCAACGTCACTTCAGTTCCTAATTCATGGATTACCACACTGACATTGGTGACCCCAACGTAAGCAAATAGGGTAGGAATACCCTATTACAATATCAAGGTCTTTGTATATCCTCACAATTTTCGGACACCAAAATATTCGGACGGTAAAATGTTCGGGTGGTTCAATTTTCGGACGGAGGTTTTGTCCGAAAATTAAACCGTCCAAAACTCTTGGCACTTAATGTATTATCCTTTTGTTTCTTTTTCACTTACCCTCGCAGAGATGGAAAGAAAGGTCTCACTGAGACCACTGGAAAAGGACAGTGAAAATGGGAAATGCAGAATTTTTGTGCAAAAATTCTGCTTGCAGCATCGTCCATGTCAGGAATATGCCTGTAAATGCAAACCGTATTGCAAGAAAATAAAACGTTGCAGCAAATGTACCGAATGTAGAGGATGGTTTACATGGCGAAAATGTCCAACAAAAGCCTGCAAATGTCAGCTTTTTTCGAAATGTGTCTACAAATGCGACAAGTGTATGCCGTGTAGGAAATGCAGTTCCCTTAACAATCGAGAATGCTAAACATGGAAATAATTATGAAACCACATTATCTGAAGAACAGGGAGAAAGTCAACAATACAAATAAAGGCTCAAGCAGTTGCTCTTTGTTTAAATTTTTGTTAAATGTGTTGCGTCAAAGCCCATTTAATTAGATAATGTAAAAGCCAATACCATGGACAAATATAATCTCAGTTCTGTAACCGCACGCCATACCTTCAAGAAGCCAACTCCTCAATAATGTATGTCTTCAGCCGTAACAAGATAGTAATGTTCTATTACTCTTTGATTAACTTTCAGATGCTGTTCGAGTCTTCTTATATGCTTGTTAGTGACTTTGTAATACTGTTTTTGACCTGAAAGTGGAACGAAATCTAAAAATCTGGGGTTTTTTCAGTGTTTCTGCTTAATTCTTCATCAGTATCAGATATATGTAGTTTCTAAGCAGACTTTAGTGCAGCTCTTGTGGTATTTCTCTACTCTTGACAAATACATCAAAAGCACGTGTTTGCTAACATATGTACATATGTACATATGTACAGTGGTGGTCTGGCTTTTTTCGTCAGAGGGGGCCGGCAAGGAAGTGGCGCCCATCAATAAAAAACACATAGTTGTCAAGCGTATAAGAAGATTGGCAGTTTGGCAATTCTTTTTACAAATTTTAAATTTTAACAATGCTGGGGATAGAAAAACGATCTCCATATGAGGACCTTTTGCTGAACAAGACAGTAGAAAGAAATTGACTCATTTCTGGCTACATCAGTTTCCATGCTAAGATATGTCTTTTACGAATCAGACTAATAATATCTTTAAGGCCACGTGTGTATCTCCTTTGCAATATACCATAAAAATGGGGTAATCACTGTAAAAATGCATTTCCTTGATAAGCACTACTAAACTGAACAGAAAACAACAATATGTAACAAGATAGGCTTTAAGTTTAGCTACCTATAAAAATCAAGCTTGTCTTATCTCGGTCTATAATAAATTCAAAGTGGTCTAAAATTAGGAAAGATGCTTCTTCAATGTTATGGAACATGGCTCATTTCAAATATTTAAAAGTGACATCTATAAGAAAAATTGTTAATAAGAGCTTTATCAATAATGTTCTCTCATTAGTATTCACAAAGCTTGTTCTTTAAGGCTTACTGAAAGCAGTTCCAAAATTAGCCGCTCACAGATTTTATCAAAAATATTACAAAAGAGTCCTTGAAAGTTAAGTGGAGGTTTTTGCGAACAATTCAATAATGTACTCTACATCTAGAGACAGCAAAATGTTTCTTTCCATGGTCATCGCAAGCAGGATTCTAATCTTTCTTGGATCATGCTTCATTTTATCAGCGTTTTTATCTTTTTCAATGCTGAAACCAACTTTCTGCAGTAGTGGAGCTAACAGGGACCTCCACAGCAATAGAAACCACCTGACAAAGTGTTGGATATGCGTCTATCAAGTTTTAATCTGAATAAAAGATGAAACCAAGTGCACCAATAAAGGAAGGTATCCTTGTTCCTCTTTGCCTCTGCTTCTCATATAATGTTTCCTAATGCTCTAGAGGGTGTGATCATGTAAAATGTCCCAGGAGCAATCCATTGAATCACCTTTATACTCACTTTCATGTCATCTAGTCAACCGCCATCCCCCACTCGAATGGCTTTTCAAGGGCCTGTTTAGATATAATTTGAAATTTAACCTACCCAAATTACCTTCTCTATTAACAAGTTATTGGTTACTTTCTTGACAAAACGATGCCCCTTAAGAAACCTTTGAAACAGGCCAAAGATAACCTTCAAATTTCTCAATATTTCCACCTTACAGCAATGACTCGAACAGATTTTAACAGGAAGCACTTGTTATCCTCTATTAGAAATATGATCTTCAGTGAGGATTTTACTATGCTCCTGGTCCACTACCAATTCATTTTTTAACGAGCGTATACGCTGGATAACACACCTAGGTATGTTACAAGTGCAAGCAACAGCTCTGTATTGCATGCAATGAAAATTGATGTCATTTCAAACGCAAAGTTTAACCAAAAAAGTGAAAGAATGAAACAGCCATTGTATTTGCCGCTGATTTTAGTTGAAAAGAAAGAAAGCAGAAATTTCACATAGTTGTTGTCTCCAACTCTATCTTGAGCCTAGCTGTGACGGATGTAAACAACTTGAATATTTAAACAGATGTTGAAAATCCAGGTCTTAGGTGACTGAGTGGGAAGCATGTGTGATTGAAGATTATCATGTCATGAGTTGTGAGCATTTTGTGAGCTACGTTTCGAGAGATGCTTCTCCAAATCTGACGTTCGGAGAAGGAGGTCTCGAAACGTAGCTCAGAGAAAGCTTACTACTCATGACATGATAGACTTAATCATTCACAACTTGATAGAAACTTTGGTGATCATATTTACAGAGAGTGCTGCGCACACCTAGCACATCCAAAGGATATGCTACCGATGTTTAACCATTTAATGGCTTTACTGTAGCATTTTTGCGTAAAGTAATAAGATATGTACAACTTGAAAGTTTTTACTTACCCGAAGTTTGATGAGCCAATCAACAGAAGTAGCAAAAACGGCCACAGTTGTGTCAGAAGATAAATTTTAACAACTGAAATGCCTCCAGTGACAACAAAAACGCATAACAAATAATCAGACAGTTCAAAAAACACTGGCGTTAGAAATATTTCCCAGTTTAGCTAGTTGCCAAAAAATCGTTTCATAAGTACTGTAAATCCTCGAATTGCCCCCCTCTCGTCGAAAAAGCCCTCCCTCGAATACGTTCCATCCTAAAACTTCAAATCGTTACTAAACTCCCCTCTTGAACAAGCCCCAACTGCTGATATGTTGGTTTTTGTCATCTGAGGTTGCCATTGGCGTTGTATCGAGTTACTACAAAATTCATGTATTTGGCAATGATGAAATAAATCCTCATAAAGGAATTACTGACTTAAGTATACGAGGTCTTTTAACAATGTTTTCTTTATGTACAGCGAGTGCGAGAAGACTTTGTTTTTCTATCAGTTTTGTTAACATTATCTGGTCATGCTTCTGGTTCTCTGTGTATGCAATATACTCCATTGGAACAACGAAACAAATCTCTAGATTTCTTTTCCCAATGACGACAGCAATCTTAATGTATTTGCAGGCTGGAGAAAATAGTTCGTCGGTTGAGAAATTTCAACTGGAATATTACCAACCAATTGCTCGCTCTTTCCATGGCATGTTGCCTGAAAAACGCCAATTGCATTACGGTTACATTGCATGGTCTCTTCCCGATCGTTCTTATGACACACCAGTTGTTCTCCTATCTTAGGGTTTCACATTTCCTTATGTGATGTCCTTGTATTGGATCCGCAAATTACTCTTGAAATTCGTATTGAAACGTACTTGTACCCATCTGGCCATTTTTTATTAAGTAGAATAAAATTATTTTACCAAGTCAGTCGTAGAGATTATAGACTAACTTTTATGTTTAGATTATTTTTTATTATAAAAAGAAATAAATATAGAAAATTTTTAATCAGATAATTTTTTAAGTCCCTCCAGTCCCGAATAAGTTTCCTCTCAAGCTGAAATTTAGTGGCAAATTAGAGTTTACAGCTAATTACGACTTCATGGTTCTATTGTTCATACGTCAGTAAGTTAGCCAATTTTCACCGATTAAACGAGAATTATAGTTTTTCTCTAAATCAATATGACCACATTAGAATAAGAAACTCAACCCCAGAGAGGGTTCACGGTAATAAATAGTAGTGCAGTAATCTTATAATTCTGAGCATTCCAGTGTCGTTTCAGATATTACCTGGTCAACATGGTCTAGACAATATGTTAGTTTGAAAGTTGTATAGGTAAAAGATACTTATGTTTAAGAATCCACGCACATACCACTTTAATCTTTTAGGTTTCCATGTACAATGCAACTTAATTGTAATTGATACTAATCTGTAACAGGATACGTTCTTAAGTGATCTGCACAGGTGGTAGAATTTCATCTATGCAAAATCAACTACAGAAACATTTTTGCAATAACAATTATAATCATGTTACTTAATTTCAATAAAGCTCGATTACGTTTCAATCAATTCAATGCCAAAAAAGCTTTTTCTTACAGTTACATGAAGTATAATAATCTCAATTGCCATTACAATCACTAAGTAATGTATAACTAGTTACATTCAGCTCAATTACAAATTATGATTTTTCATAGTTACACTTCACATTTTCAAAGTTAACATCTTTGTACAGTACATATGAACTTTAACCATGACACCTTTTTCGTTCTAAAATCTTGTGTTGCTTTGCATAAAACATAGTTGTAAATATTGCGCGTATACAAATCCAAATTGAACTGATTTGGTTTTCATAAATTCCAGGAACACATTGCTATTGGTTATCTGTTATTGTAATGTTCGATTTCTATAGATATGAAATGCATGGCACCTGTCTGGTGAGGTAGTTGCTTAAAAAGCAAAGAGTTATGACCTTGCAATAGGAATAACTAATTGGGAGCTCAGTGGGGTCCTGTCTACTGAAGTAGTAACGGGGTAGTGGTAGTAGGACAATCATATTTTACAATGTACAATGCCAAAGCAGTGAACTTCTTGTGCGCTCTAGAACCATTTGCACTTGCCCGATATAATAGAAATACTTCCTCCGTAATCACTGCGAGCCGCACAAGGGCTGCCATGACAACTTTAAAATGATTATCTTACCACCCACTGACATCTTCGCAAGTGCATCATTTTATTGTTTCACGCTATAGTTAACTAATACAATCAAAACGAAAGGAAAAGAAAGGAAAGGAAAAAGATTTGCAAACAAACATATTCCCACATTCTGAGCAAGCATAATGGGGAGAAGTTAATGAAGTTTCGTGAACAGATTAGATATCTACTGATGGATATGGCAAGAAGGCTGATAATTGTCGGAGAAAGCGACGTGAGTTGAAGTCGTCAATCTATTTTCTGCTAGCGTTTTGTCAAACACTTTCAGCATCAAATGAGGAGAAATTGTGGTAAACATTAAGCTTTGTTACAACAACACCTAGCATAACCAGTGGTCCTCTAGAAGATATCTGATTATGTGCCAAAATTTAGAATGGGCGCCAAATACTACAAGGATTTCGATCGGGCTTTACTATCCTACTATCATCACAATGTAACAGGTTAAGGTTGAGCCATTTTTAAGACTAAGGGGGTGCTTTCATTAAGAATAGCCAGCCAATCATGAGTTGAAAGATTATATTCCTAATTGAGCTAATCCAGACAAATTTGCATTCATGGATGATGTAGTCAGTCATAGCAAAACTGTTATTGGTAAGGCTGGCATGTCACAACGGGCAAATTCTGGTGAAACGATTTTGTTGACAGCGTCAGATCGTTGGATGACATTTTGTGTTCCAATGCACAAAGCTTTCATTGGAATAAGCAAGTGGTTTAAGAAGAGACAACCTTTGCTAGAAGTTCTTTGCTTTAAGTAGCTTTCCTCACCTCCCGCAACAGTAGAAGACATCTCACGATCTTCAGGGCGCCCTTGAATGTTTTTGCCAGATATACAAGCTGGATTGCTACAGACAAGCTATTTAACTTTTGCAAGACATTCAGGAAGTTTAGTCTGGTCTTCCAGGATAAAGATGACTCAGATATCGATGATAATAATAATGATGATGATCATTATGATGATGTTGATCATGCTAGTGGCAATGCCTATGTCCAAGCTAGTAACTGCTGTCCCTAGATGTAGAATATGCTATTGAAATGTCTGCAAAAACCTCAAATGAACTTGCTAAGACTCTATTTTTGTTAAAGTCTGTCACATTTGATAGTTTTTTGTAACTGCTTTCAGTAACACTTAAAAGACAATCTTAATAAATACCGTAAAAGCTCTATTAAGCCCCCTCCTTTTTTAAGCAGAAATTTGAAATAAGCCCCCTCTCTACCAAGCCCCCCTCTTTTCACGCAAGAAATACTACAAAGTAAAGTGCAATGATTTAATGATAACTCATGACGTATTTTGTCGTAATATTGCCAATTTCTAATTTCATGTGTTTGAGGGTTACAATTTTCTTGTCCAGTTCTGTCTTCAGCTTCTCTATAAGCCCTCGAGAATCACTCAGAGCTGTGTACGATCCTGGAACAACCAATTCATCTTCCAGCATTCTTGCTCTGATTGGTGAGAATCTAAGACTGCACTCTTGACGATCGAGAAACTTACTAAGTAAAAATGACAGTTCTATTGGTAAATGACCAGCTAGCTGTTCGTGACACCCTTGATCACCATGGTATAGGCCGATCGAGTAGTCATCATAACGTTTTGCTTCTTCTCTTTTGTCGTGATGGCAAAATAACGTTTTCCCAACTACCGGTTTCCAAACCTTCTTGCAAATATGATGCCCTCTGGCAACAGTTGCAATGTAGGAACATTTAAGAGAAATATATGGCAAGTGGCTTGCAGAAGAAGATCATCAACTCACTGCTCAGGGAAATATGAGGGCCCTTTTAAGGAAGCAAATTGTTAAATGGGTTCTAGAGGCCTGGAAAAAACTACCAGAGGAGCTTATTCGAAAAAGCTTTAAAATTTGTGCCTTGAGTGCATCACTCGACGGATCCGAAGACGATCAGATCATGTTCATTAAGTATGGCCCATGTAAAGATTTGTTAGCTCGTCTTGAAGGCCTAGAGGAAAGTGACATTGATCATTTCGAAGCAATCCCAGATGATGATGCTTGGCAGGAAGATGTTGCTGATCTGATTATCGATTCAGACGAAGATGATGAAATCATCATAGACTAAGGCTTAAACTTCATTGAGCTCAATGATTTAACAATTAGATTTCAGCCGCTATTTTGTTATACATTTTCGTTTTTATATAAAAACCAGAAAATTAAAGGAGAATCAAAATGATTTTCTGTGTCCTTGACCTTGATTTTTTAAATAAGCCCCCCCTCTCCAATAAGCTCCCCTCTCTATTAAGCCCCCCTCTGGAACCCCGAACATTAAATAAGCCCCCGGGGGGCTTAATAGAGCTATTACGGTATTTTAGAGAGAATACAAAGCTATTATTGACCATTTTCCTCAAAGATGTTATTGTTGAATATTTGGAATGAACCATGTTCGATTAAATTAAGAAATCATTTTTTACAAAGTTTTGAGCACTTTGAATTTGTTAAAGAAAGAGACAAGACAAGCTTCTTAATAAGAATAGCTGAATTTTTGTAAGTAATTCACTTTAATAATGGTGACGTAATAAGGCATTTTTTGTTACACATTGTTGTCTTTTATCCAGTTTAGTTGTGCTTAAAAAGTAATTGCATTTTACAGTGATTAATCCAATTTTAATGCCATGTTGCATAGGAGATGCTGAATTTTGGTGCTTCTGGGTTTCAGTTGTTTTTAAAGTACATTTGTTTTTTCAGCTACTTAGAAACTTTCACGAACACTTCAGCTATTACCAAAGAACAGGAAGCCAAAATTTCCAAAATCTTGAAATGGACAGTGATGTCCTGATGAACTCGAATATCAACAAGAACACTAAAATAAGTTTCTTTTGTGACTCGCCTGGATGCCCAGAAGCAGAAGTCGGCAACTTTTTCGTGCTTTGAGTTAAGATAGTTCAGGAAAGGAATTGGTTCTCTTTCGTAGAGTTAAAGAGATCTGAGAACAAACAAGTCACTTGTAGAGAAGATTAAGTCTAAAATGTCACTGGAAAGTGCCAGGCAAAGATAAGAGGTAATTTGGTCACGTCATAAGAAAACACAACAAAGCGTCACTCTCGGCAAAGGAAAAAGACGACGAGGAAGATAGAGAAGCAGAAGGATAGAATGACAGAACTTATGATAGAAGGTCTGGAGAAACTGTATGAAAAACCGTAGACAGAATGAGCCGAAGACAAGAAGTCCAGAGAGTCACCACAAGTTGTACACGATTTAACTACATTACTGATCTAACAAAAATACTAGCGGACGGACGGCACTTCAATGAAAGAACCATAGAAATAATATTATTTCTGTGGAAAGAAC
>JANTCA010013889.1:0-48768 GCA_024741275.1 Chironex yamaguchii | reverse complement strand
TGGGAGAAGAGGAGGAGTGGGAGAAGAGGAGGATAATGAAAGAAGAGAGGGAGGATAGTTGGAGAAGGACAATTTTGGTTCGACAGTCGTCCTCAGTAGTTAACATCACACAATTTATAATGACTGGCTACAAAAAACATCTACCGTTTCCTTCGCCCACTCGCACTATATCCCAACCTCTCAAAACGTATATCCCAACCTCCTAGGTCAAATTTCGGCAAAGTTTTCCACTTGTCAGTCACGCCCTTGAAGACTCAAAACACTAATCTAAGTACAGAATTTAACATCTTCATACACATTTTAAAATTATGAAACTCATGATTATTCAAACGAAATTTCACTTAAACTGGCGCAAATCGTCGTCTTGATCAATCTCGGGCAAGTTTGCCGCATATCCAAAGACAGCCTGAAAAGCGCCTTTTTCTTGGTCAGACGCCAACGCATTGGAGTGTCCACGCAGTGCTCCAGCAAAGCATAAACATATCCGACCTTTGACCACATCCAACGACGCAGACTCGTCAGTGGCCTGGTAACTAATGTGACCTAGTTTGAGCTCCGTCTGGGATTGGCTGTATGGCTTACATCGGATAACAGGCTTAAGTATATAAGCACAGGAGTCGGAATAATACCGAGGAATAATTTAGTCATGACGGGTCTAATATCGGTCATTCACTAGAAATAATAAAGAACCAAATACCAGCACAGACAGGAAACAACTTTATCACGAGGAACGAACATATCCTGAAAGTGACTAATAAAAAGCTACGAGGCAGTTTTTGCATGATTAACTTTGTAGCATTTGCCGCATACCGCACAATTACAGAAATCTACCACTTCCAGGTGTAACACTAAAATTTATCCTTTATTTGACTGCCCAAGGGTACGATACATACGGTCAGGTACATGTTTGGATCTGAACTGATATAAATCAGCACCTTTGACGGGAATGATGGCGACCTTCTTACGTCATATACTTTCCTGTATGTCTTCCATTGGCAATAACCAGAATCCAGGAATTTCCGGGTATGCATGTACACTATAGAGGCGTAGTATCCCTTTGACAGCTCAGACGTATCGGGGTTGGCGTTGGACGAGTGTGTAGTTGGATTGGCAATAGGGCAGGTATAAAGGAATGGACAGAGGGGGACCTCCTTCAAAATCATTCTATCAATTATTAATAATTTTTTAAAAACAGTGGGTACTACAGTGTCTTTGGGGTGTAGAATAACTCTTTGCCGGTAAATTAATTATCAGTTTCTTCACACACTCACCCAAGAAACAAACAAAGCTGTCAGCTTCAAAATGGTGGTTAGAATACCAACACTACACAGGGTGGTATCTTGTAGTGCAAAAAGGACCAACATGTGTTAAACTTCTGGTCCAGTCCAGTCTCGAGAACTGTGGGGTTTCAACACTAGGCGCAGTCTCTTCTGATGGCACAGGTTAATTTTGGTAATGTGATGAACATCTTTGCATCACGTCAAGTGCAGCTGATCCGACTGTACCATGGACACAAGAAAACGTTTGAAAAATATTAAGCATTTTCACCGAAATAAGTCTTTGAAATCAAATTACTTTATCTCATAGCTCTCGTGGAGGCTCAACTCATCCTGACAGAAAACTCGCTGGTTTGACTATCAGCAACCCAACTTTTCTTCCGAAACGGGAATACTCCATTGCAAACATCAATTTCTCAACACATTCCTTTGAATACGATTTCTTGGAATCAATGTATCATCGAGGATTGTTGGTAATTCCACGTATCACGCTTTCTCACATGGCAGAATGGATCATAAGTGTCACCTTACAATTTCTGGTAAACATTGCCTAATCACAAATTCATTGGAAACATCACGAGGAAAAACTATTAACCTTTGATGTGGACCAATGACATTGGCAACGTGGGATATGTCCTGCTTTTAAGAATTAAATTTCTGTCTGATCAGGAGGTCAACCTTAGGGATTTGGGAATTTTTAACGAGAAAAAACTGGCTGAAGCAGAATGTGTGACAAGATGTACGTGCCTGGACAGGATTTTTAAGAGTTAAAACCGTTTTCTCAACCGCATATCTATTCATTAGCCAAGCAAATACTAGTCAGGTGTCTACACATAGCAACAGTGGTGGAAATATGATAATTAAGGTAAAAATCCCCAACATTATGCATTCAACCGACATTAACTAAGTTTAAAAGTGAAAGTTATCGACTGAGCAAACATAACACTTTAAATCTAAATATGGTAATAAATCATAAGCGAAAGATGACATACAATAACACAGAAGTCCAATTGTCCATAACTAACATTACAAAAATTCATGCATTTTCAAGATTTGTATTTTTAGATTTATCTTGATTTCATCTGTAAACCTATTTCCTCGTATACTCATGATTTAAACTCCATTATCAAAATCAAAAACATGATTGCTTTCTAGACAACACAGAAGGCAATAAATTCTGTTTGTTAACTTCCGATGCTCTGTCTTCGAGACTATTGTTTCAAACTGACGCGGACATGCTATTACAACGGACGACTTCAAAACATGTCTTACCTTTAAATACTCTAAATGTAGCTAAACAGTCTTTTACTATCTCTTCTCTGTGTCCACACAAAGTATATTTGATGAAAATTTGCGCGGATATTAACGACAACTTATCAACTGAAAACCAAGTTGACGATCGACGAGCTTCAGACCAAACTGTCTACTCCAATTTTGACAATTGACACCAACACATATGACAGGCCTTGTCAGCACACAGTGATGACAGTCCTTAACAGGTTTATCATTGCCCGGCCATAAAGGTGTACATACTGCGAAGAACTGAAGCAACACATATGTACAAGGGCCGGTACCTACACCGACGTCTCACTCCATGGAGCAGTAGATCTCAGTTGACACGTTATTAATTGTGTTTAAAATGATTTGCGGTTTGCAAGCTCAAATCGACTATTGTTGGGTGCTGGGAATCGGTCTGAGCTTACAAAAAACATTTAGAGGTGACTTGGTATAAAGCCGTGGAATAACACTGTTACAGACATGGACAGGAAGGCTTTTGTTGGCAACAATCAAATTTGAAGTGCTTACTTTTTCAAGGTTGCATTGAATATCTTTGTGGTGGATTAAGATGTTTATAAGCATGATGAAGATGGGAATTTTGATTCCACAGTTTACCGCTGGAAGTTTACATTGAACCTGATCCTCTCACATGGTAATTTCCAGGGTATCCCAACGTTACTATGACTAGTTACAAAAATATTTTGGCCACTGAAACAGTTCATTAAAATAAACAAGACGTTTATATTTGGTATTTGTCTGACCAAGGGGCATTTCACGTGAGCTGTTGAAACGCTACTTGGTCGATCTATCGACAGCCTCGTGACCCACATTACGCGCTGAGTGTAAATGTGTGGGTGCACACAACGTTTCTCTTATTGACATGCTTCCACACAAGAAAAAGCTCGCAAAAACTAAAAACAGGTTCCAGGGGAACCTTTGTATGCTTTACGCTTGAAAATGACAATTTTATTACAATTTACAATGTGAACAAACAACAGCAACAAACAAAAACAACAGAAAAACTAACAAAGACTCCAAATCACAATGACCACCAACTCCCGCCCCAACTCCCCTTGCCTGCCACAACAATAGCAACAGTATTAAAACAGGTCACTACGTAGTGTCATACAAGCCTAAGTGCTTCTAACTGTCTAATCGAGGGGGTGTAACCAGAGAGTACATAGCATAAGCAGATAAAGTAGGGAAACTGAACACCTGTCTCCGACCAAACGAATTCCCGCAAAGAAGTAAACAACACATTTTTATACAAAAAAAAGTAGACTTGAGAATCGCCGGATGTAATGCATAAAGAATCGCGAGAAAACTCAACAACCCTATCTCGCAAAACCTGATTGCTCAAGTAGAGTGCCCGTAAGTGGGTCAACCAGCAGGTCTTACGAGGCCTGCCAGAGAAGCGGGGACATTGAGGCCCCCACATGTGAGAATAGCTGAAATTTGCCAGGTAATGTCATTTGTGGATGTATCTCCCGATTTGTTCCATAGGAGAGGAATACTATATCTATGGCAGCCAGTGGCGTTATCATGCGTGGAAAATTTAAGGGGCCTCCGTATCAGCTCAAGGCCAATCTTTTGCCATCAAGCCCTCCTACCTCCTCTTAACAATGCATGTCTTTTGTGTGAATCTTATGGTTCATGTTCTTCAAAAGCGAGCGTAGGCGGAGTGGACGAGGTGGGCGTAATGGGGCTAGGGTCCGAAATTAGTGGCGGACTCTGACGGAAGGAAATGGAACGACTGTTCCTGTCAAGATGACTTAAAATGGCGTTTTCAAATTTTCATTCTTTTCAACCACTGGTTACAGCAAACTACAGATACTTTACAGAAAACTACGAACGTTCCATTTCCGAGAAAAAAGTTCTCGAATTAGTCGCTGTGCAAGGACAAAATGTTGTACTCTTAATATCTCTGACAGAATGTAAAAAGTCAAGTACACTCATATTATGACTCATTGCGCAGAATCCATACCATGGTAGCTTCAGAAGAACTGAAGAAAGCTTTCAATTCCCTTGTTTGTAATTTACAGCCGGAAAAAGGCAATCTGAGGCTTAGGTGCGCTCCATCCACGGAAATTTAGTTCCACTCAGAAAGAATAACCCAATCATAACCTGCGTTGAGAAAAGCAAAACCTGTGGCGGGATTTTAATTTTTTTTCAAAAAATTGAAATTTAAGTTTTTTGGGCGGTTGTCTAAATCATGTTGACTCGTGGACATCGTATAATGCACGAGAACGATGACTCTTTATTGTTTTTTCCCTCGAAAACGAGTCATAAAACCAAGCCAGATGAGCACTGCATGACAGTCACAATACAAAAGCCTCACGCTTATAAATCAGCTGTTTTACTGTGATATTCCAGTCAACTTTCTGAACCTAATCGAAGTTATGCGAAAAATGAAACCTTGAATGGTTGTTCTATCCTACATGACCAGAAAACAAGGATAGAGATAATGTTTTATAAGTATAAGACTACAATCTGTGGTCAACTCTTACAATCGGCGATTTAAAGTGTTCAGCAAGGGGTATAAAGTTTCAAACATCTCAGGATCGACTTGGGGACTAACCAAAATATTTCTGTATGGAATAAGATTAGAGTCTACTGACTACCTTAACCCGTCTTTAACACATGCATGGCATAGGCAGAAACATACCACATTTACATAATACTCGATCTAAGGTTTTCAGATAAAACCATTGGAATCCGCGGTATAATCATTGTCTGGAATTGTAAACACATGCTCTTGCAAAGGGATAAAATAACTGTGCCATTTGTTGCGGAATGAAATAAATATCACTACTGTTTTAAATAATGCTCTTCCAGATACGATACATAAAGAGGCAATGTTCACACTGCTCCGTATTCGTTTCTCTCCGTTTTTGCCCGCAAAACGATGGAGCCCGTTCACACTGCCCCGTTTTCAGATGAATACGCTGCGAATAAGTGTTTACACTGCGAATAAGTGTTTACACTGCGAATAAGTGTTTACACTGCGAATAAGTGTTTACACTGCGAATAAGTGTTTAAGCTGCGAATAAGTGTTTACACTGCGAATAAGTGTTTACACTGCTCCAGCAAGAACGCTGCATGTAGCTTCACTTTGAAACAAAGGCTTCATTCATTGCTGTTGATGGCGTATTTAAATGACTCCGTTTTTGGTGTTCACACTGAAAGCGGCGGGTATTGAATAAGCATCGTATTCATTTTCACAATCGTATTCGAAAAACTCTGCTTTCATATCAGTGCAGTGTGAACGCAAGGCAAAAACGGATGAGTTTTGCTCCGTTTTCGATTGAAACGGAGCAGTGTGAACGGAACCCGAGACGCGTAACGAAATGGTTTTTGCCTAGCTGTGGAAGTCGTTAGATATGAAACCCATATCTTTAACTTAGCCTTGCTACAAACTTAACCTCTGGTCTCTAACGAATGTTGTCACTGAAAATCATTACAGAGGGGACACAATCAAAATGTTTATGTAGAAGATATATAGCGTAACCTCAAAAGATTTGGAAAATCGTCTACTCAGCCAAATCAAAGCGACTGTTCGCTAATTTGTCACGGGGACTACGCTTCCTACTTCTTGCCTTCTTTCACTTCACTCGCACAGTTTTCTAGATCCGGTGGAAAGAGCCCCCATTTCCGTAATGGATAGAAATCGATGGTAGCTTCCGTCGTCCGTGGATGCAACCATTACCACCTCTTGTTGTTTCAGGTGACGATATGCGTATCTGGTTTTCACCCCAAACGCGCAAAGAGCAAGAGATAGTAAGCAAGGTCCTGATGTCAACAAAATCCACAACTTTTGCTAACAAAGAAGAAGCGTCCTTTAAAATAGGCATGTAGATGATCAATCTTCTTCTATACTTGAATGAACGAAAGAATAATTGAGTGATACTAATTCAAAAGATTATTTTACTCAAGCTGGGTCGACTATAGAGCATGGTGTTATATTAAGATCCAAAGTAATCAGGGAGAATTCTCCACATTTTCATTAAATCCCTCAAGTTAATCTTCATTCACGTCTCATGGAAGCAAACAAATACCAAACTGAGTTTTGTTGTCTGTTGCGACTCCCTGTCAAAAGATATATGCAATGCCAAGACCGGGTACGCAGTCGTGTTAACAACCGGTGGAAACGAAATAAGGTGATGAAGATTCCGTTAGTTCAGCACTGTGAACTCAATCTTTTTAAAACAATGATTGCTAATCCCACTTACCACAACCTTCGAACGTTTCTGCGTTATCATACGGTTAAATGAACAATAAGACGATGTTCTCACGTAAACTATTCAGTGAACGTCAAAGTTTCCCTGGTATATCGTGACTGCTTGTGTATCCTTTTTTGCACAACTGCAAAAACGTCTTGTTTCATACGAGAACTGGCTTAAAAATCTAACTTAAAACCGTAGTTACAATCCTGTTAATTTTGAAATGGTCACAGCTGCATAAACTTCTGGCTACTTCCTCTCGTCCAATAAAGGATATTTTTCACATGTAAACATTTTTATAGCAGCATTGGGTAACGATTCGGTCGAGGTAGTCACTTCTCTAATAAGAGGTATGTCACACGTAAACAGTACTCAAATAGGATACTTAAAATGATTGAAGTAAGTGTGTACCTCCTTACTTACTTTTAAATGCTCAAAAATGCATTAATTTCTACAACAATAAGTAAACCCTTCTTAAAGAAGTGTTCCTTATTTACTTTGCCCCTCCCCTCTGTTGGCCTTCGACTGCTTTACGACTGCCATGGGTTTGATGTGATCGGACCTTGTAACTTAAGTCTGGAGACCCCGACAAGTTGCTCCACAATTTGAAATACAAATATGCAAGTGGAATCTAACCAGAATCATTGCACTTAAGGTTTTGAATTCCACAGTCACATGTTTTACTTAGTCTATTATCCATGTGAGGTCATTACCATTCAATGTATTGATTGTCATAAGTCTAATTCCCACATACGCAAACCCCGTTTCACTTCTATAGGACGTCACTTTTCATGGACCATCTTTATCATATTGGCAATAGCGGACAATTTTAACCACGATGAACTTTTAAGCATTCCCAGTACGTACATGGAGTAACAACCTTGCAAAACAGCACGGTGCATGCCTGAATTGACCAACATTGGAAAAAGAAAAAGGATTCATAACAATCGTGCGCAAAGTAAGCTGCGTTTACGGACATAAGGCCTAAGTGCCAAGCCAGGACCTGACCACAACACTGCATGAAGTTGCATTCATGTGTACATATATAAACTTTATTACTAAATTTTAAGCCTTCCACAAACCACAATAGATTATCAACAAGTTCAAAGTATACTTTTAGCGGCAAGCTGGTTACAAGTTTAGTAAACGTAGACTAACACCGTAATCTTAAACACTCGGGGGAAGCGACTACAATGTCAATTACAAACACAAAGGTAATGCATTATTGTATGTGTTAACATTAAAATCTGAGATAAGAATACCTGTGAAACTAGTACCCAAATCCTTAAATCCCAACATAGTTATGTTTTAGCCTGTACACGATCCGAAAGAGTAAAGACAAACTTGCAATGACACTACAGCAATTTCTACTTACTATCGACAATTCAAAATACTGGTCAAGTACATGAGTTTTACCTCTCAAATACCTAGATTTATCGTCGTCGCTTATTTCAAAAACGGATGAACAAACACGGAGAAGCATGACCATAATTAGTCAATGAATATCAATCATATCACCATCAGTCACCAAGGGTGTGATAGCCAACAGATAAAATACTAGTACCTGACATTCACTGGTTGCACCAATATATCCTGAACTAAATTCATCCCCGTAAAAAAACAAGAATTGTATTGACGAGGAGATACAAGGATAAGACTACAAGAATTTTTGACCAGAACCTGAGAAATGGAAAACGAAAAAGAAATTTCGCTGCCGTTGCTCCGAGACAACATGGTAAGGGGGCAAGGCAGTAAAGGAAGTTGTCCCTGAGCCTAACTTGGAAGAGATGATGCCTTATTCTTGTATTCACAACACTGTCCTACGACTGAGAACTTGTAGTTCGATAATTCGCGGATGGATCGCTTTCCTTCCCTAGAAGGCGGAACAGTTTTTCTCCCTCTTTTTCACTGCTCTGTTCAATCACACACCACAATATTCCCGCATCATGTGACACGTTTTACGGTTCTAGTCAATGACATACTTGGCAAAAAAGCACTTGGTGAAAAACGTCACATTCTCTTTTTAGTTCGGTAATGCATTGCCAGCGTTTCATAGCAGTAATCTCTGATAAGTTGGGCAGAAAGTCCTATGACCATACATTATTTAAATTCAAATGCGAAAGAGGGCCTTCGCGCAATTTGTATTCCAAAGTAGACCAAATTATGCTGATAAACAACAGGCACGTCTTTGTCGGACCAAATGATTCTAGCTCTAAGTAACATTGTATACACACAGAAAACTACAAGATGTCTAGTAGGGCGCTTACATACTTAACAAGGTCTGCCATATTTAGCTTGCCACAGGGACAAATGACAAATTATATGAATCCACAAAAAAAGCTCTGAAAGCTACATCACCCTTCAAAAAGCCCACAGGGGAATTTGCAATACCAGGAGATACCGTCTAATCACACTCGTGATATAGGTTCATACGAAATGTTTGTAAACTTTTAGACTCTTTCCATCAGAGTTATAAGTAGATCCCATCCAATCAGGCTTATAACACTTCCTTATTTTGTTTTCATAGTTAAAGTAAATATCAATTTTCCGAAGGTGGCGTTTAGTAGATCAAAACTTATACCTTATGTTATTATCAAATTATACAAACGCAGGCTACAAGGTTCACTGGCTAGCGAAAAACTGTGATTGCAACAATTAACATAACACTTAGCGTTAACGATAACAACAACTGAATCTTTCATTAACACTGTGAATGTGAAATATGTACGATGCTTTTAATATAAGTCACGATTTTAATGCACTGTTTGATACACTTTTGTTAGCCTTAGAGGCTAAACTGAACTCCACTGAAACCTATCAGTCCGGTTAAATATCACTCAGATGTATAGTTTGCCCTCTCCTGCTTACAAGTAGGCAGTAGACTGCAAATCCAACACGTTCTGAAGCTTATTGATAGAACCAACGTTAGTTTTCTACACTGTTTCCCTGTAAAAAATAGTTCAAGCAGTACACATCTACAAATGTGCATCTTATCCACTGTATTCAATTCTTATCAACCATATACAACCCACAGAGACAAGACAAGATCAATGCCATGGATAAAACTCTCAACTTAAAATCATAACATATATCACGTGAAGTCCGCTTAGAAACATTGTATGTCTGCTCCATTTCTCTTCATTAAACATAAAATTACGATAACAATTAACAATTGCAGTGGTAAAAGCATTATGTGCTAACAAATTTAAAATCATGAGGGTGTTAGAAAACTGTCTCTAAAAACTACGAAAAGAAAATATTACTTCATTCAGTACAGGTAAACAAAAGTTTCAACCCTTTACTTACCAACAGCAAGGCAAAATTCGGGTCAGCAACGTCAGAAATGATGACAGATTTACAAGCGTACAAAACTGATTACTTTTGAACCTAATTTTTGCAATGATTAATTGGATTACAACATAGCTTATGTTATTTCAAAACAGCGAGTTTTTTACCCTCATAAAAGCTAAAATGGTAGGCCTTAATAAACCAGCACGGGTTATCTGCACACAATTAAATTCACTGTGCGACGAACTGTTTCAAGAATTAATATGTCACGCATGCATTTTAAAACCTGGCTTTACAATAAAACTTAACTTTAAATGGTTCGGGTTTAATTACGGTCAAAATTGCATTAGCAAATTGTAAAATACAATATTAACCAGCATACCTTATACATAGAGATGTAAAGTTGTGTCGATTTGGGTTGGCATATAATAAGACATCTTCATACTTCTTCTCTTTATGTGTTCCCATCTTCAATACACAATACTGACTATCAATACACAATACCCTCTATGGTCATCATTTTATTTCGAGTGGAACTGATTCAAACAATGAACGAAGCAATTCATAGAACGAGGCAGCCTTTAGAATTCCTTTGCTTACTATCTTTGAATCCACTACTACATCCAACCACGTCTTTTGCAGGCACCCTGTACAGCGGCCACCTGTCTAAAAAGGACACTTACCCGTGATCCTGGCAAAATCACAGTCCATCTGTTACAAAAACCCTGCTCAGAGGGCAGTCTATAGACAACACCTGTTTATAGTGAACTAATTAAATGAAATTTTGATTTGTTGGCGAACATCGGCTGGGCCGGATCGGATAGAGTCTGATTGAATCCGATCAAAAGTGACGGAATAATACATTGTTTGAAATAGACTAGTTGTTCCCCTGCCACGCAACCACAGGTTGCGAAGGTTACGCATAATGCAGAGAGAATGTTTATCACCATCAACAATCAACTAGGTGGCTTACCATAACCCCACAATGGGTCTGAGGGCAATCTTCGTGGTTGTTCTCAATACGGGATTTGACAAAATCTTTTTCAAACAGAGGTTGTACTGACTAGAAGTTTCATAAATGATGAAGCTGTACACCTGTTGAAAGTACCGAACTGATGACATCAGAGCCGCATTCTCAAAACATCTGAAAAATACTATATATTCGAAAATCGCATTCTTTGTTGCATAATATTGCTCACGCGATACTGGTCCACACACTACGTGCGTTTTTCTTGCAGAAATAAAGATACCATCCTACAATTTTCGGCGAGGTTCTATAAAAGCGACTTTCCTTTATCAATACGTTTTCCAGCAATAACGAAACTTAACAAAAAGGTTCATCACAATGGCACCTAGAAGGATAATATAAATAAGGAGACCGTAGTCAAAGAAAGGAGGAAATATGTCTGCTTCGTGACACCAAGAAACCAAGGTGAGGAAATAGATGAAGTACATAAATGAATTTTTCCTTATCCCGTGGAAACATTTGGAACAAGGAAAAGGAAGTTATAAAAATCCTAGAATGACGGTAAAAATGACTCGCACATCCTTATTTTTTGTACTTGGACTTTGTTAGGCATTTGCCATAACAGCGGAGACCTATTAGTTAATTGTGCCCATGAAGATTGTTATTACAGGCTTAAACAAGGGAATACCTGAGCACTCATTTATTTATTCCATAACCAACATTGCAGAAGTTGGTTTTACGGTGAACGTGATCTTAAGGTCTTACCGTATTGCATAGTCTAAGACCGACTCGAGTGTGAAATTAGCTTCAAATAGAAGAGAACATATCAAGGATGCCATCATAGGTAGTTCAATCCTGAAACACAAGTAATGAAGCTGTATCCTTCCTCTTTCTTTGGCGGGAAAAGGAAGTACATTAGATATGGATGACCTTCACGGTGTTGAAAAAAACTTACATCTTTTTATCGGGTGAGAGAACTGGGGCCGAAAATATCGGCAAAGAACAAATAACAATCCAAGTAAATGACCGTTTTGGGGCAGTAGTGACATAGTGTTAAAGCATCACAGCCATGATCTACATAGTCTCGGATCGAGGCAGCTATTCTAAACGGCCCTTTTACTTACTTTTTACTTGCGTTATTTACAATCTCCTTCCATACATTCAGATTCTTCATTAACACTTCAAGCTCTAGAGTTGACACACAGCCAGTGTTTTTCAGTGAGAGTGCCTATGAAAGATGTCTTTGGTCGTCCCCGACTTACGTGTCCCAGTGCAGGTTTGAAAAGTATCCTCTGAGAGGGTAGCTCCTCAGGGTGTCTCAAAAAGTGGCTGGAAAGTCTAAGACGGCGTTGACGGATTGGAGATGTGATCCAGGGAAACGTTTTAACTGGCATGCTTTAGAAAACTTTATCCAATGAAGACTTCCTCACCAGCCCCAGTGTCATGAAGGCCTTCTTCTTATCGAGTCACTATGTATCAGACAACTCCAATCCAGTATTGAATTCAGTGGATGGAAGGCTCTGAGAGGAGAGGGCACACAAGGAAATGTTGCATTGTCTGCTCCTCCCCACACAGGCAAGAGACGTCATCACAATCAATATACTCCCACTTTGCTAGGTTTAATTTGCAGCGGCCGACAGCAGTTCTTAGTCGATTGTAATAGGACCAAAAAGGCCAAGCTTCACAGGACCCAGATGGGATGGCTTCCTGAGACCTGATAATTGACACTGTATGTGGTGCTTGGGTAAGATGTTCAGTCCACAAGAAGACACGCTGATTTTCAGGACTTCTAGTCCATGCCTCTACAGCATGCATAAAACTTTGAAGGTATTATTACCGAACAAGTCATCCGGAATCTAGGATTTAATCTGGATCAACTCCAGAAAAGAACTAGATGGAGTCAGGGTACTAAAATGCCTTAAACGTTTAGGCGATACGTTCATAACTTTTTCGATGTCTTGAATACTAACCAACTAACCAACCAACCAACCAACCAGATGAACACACAACATCCTTAAAACTACGCTTGATAATGGATTAACCTATGCGCAAGTAGTGGTGTATAAATAAGAGCTCAATACACTCTATCAGCATTTAATGAAGTCAAAAAGAAGATTTGATGGGTAATCCATGATAAATCTAAACCGAGTACCGTAAGTCTGCAGAACTACTTAACTCCTCATGGATATTACATTCTAAAGAAAACTGTCTGGTTTTTTGGTCATTAAAGTGTATATCAGGGGATTGAAAATTCTGTTAAACAACTTGCTTTTGGCGACTCGTATTTAAAAACGGGTCAACGTGTGCGTCCACAAATCTTGACAAACAAAAGTACGATTTGCAAAACAATCAACTTTATAGTGCTTCTAATGCCCGAAAGTCAATCCTTAAGTAAATCTCATAGCAACGTTATGTCTATAAAATAATTTATATTAGAGTAATTTTGGTTTTCAGATTCTACTAGCGAAATAAAGTAATGTTATTATACCTAGAGGATAATTCCATCGTATTCATTTCATGTCTGCCTACTTGCGCAACAAAGAGATCTAAAAGCCACAAAAATAAGTTCACAATAACACAGTGTACATTGATCAAGCGTCTGATATGAATACAAGTCATTTTCCGCACAATGCTCCATTTTCTGCACACGTATAAGTCGATCAATCAACAACGGAGGACAAGCACTTTTGAAATACATTTTTGGTTATAACTCTACCTGACTCATCGACCTACAAACATACAGGCAGAATATTATGGTTTTGCACATACTCAGATACAGCGCATGTCGATTCTATATTCATGTACTCTATACCACGGAAGGACCAAACACCTTTTATCGACTCTTTAAACGCAACAATCATCTAGCTAAGATTGGCGCCATCTCATTGCACGAGTATAATCTTGGTTATTCTAAATACACAAAGGAACTTCTCTCTTCACCTGCAACAAGTTTTTGAGAGAGCTCCTTTCTAACAGTGTTATGATACTCAAATCCAATGGCTCTTAAGCCTATTAATCGAGAACTGGTGTATCTGGTAACAAGCTACAACTATCCAACAGTGACTTGGAACAAGTAGCACAATTTATGATTCGTCTCCCAATCAACGGTATGCTTTTAAATATATTTGAAAGAGTACAATGAGCTAGATATAACGAAGATCTTGCCTTTACTCCCACACCCCCACACCCCCGCCAAAAACCCCCAAAAAACCACGCAAAATATAAAGTGTTACCCAATTTTCCAGGTTTGCATATTGTAATACATATCTGTTTTGGGCTACAGAAATTAATCTGTCATAGTGTCGTCTCGATAGAACGAATGCCCCTACGTGAGCCAACTCAGTCCTCTAAATAAGTACATCTACCACCCACCCATCAACCGTGATAGTGGCTACGACCTCCCTGTCATCTACCGACAGTTGCTCTCGTCAGGTCCCACGGGATCTGACGAGACCCGACGAGAAGAGAACCAGTCGATGAATTAAGGCCTTGAGATAAGGCCAAAACTATTCGACCAGTAAGTTACTTGCTTCTGAATTACAGTCATTTTTATTTAAGTACATCTATGTTATGTAAATTACTCAAACGTATAATGTCTGTCAGGATGAAACATGATATTATCGCCTTACGAAAGAAGTGTAAGATCATCATAATACTTCAACGAAATCAGGTTTAACTGCGATCTCGTATCACGTTAAAACAAGTCCGATTAATTCCTGTTTAGAAAGTTTTAATATATTGTTTTGAGTTCTGCTCACAATGTTGCTTAGGCTGGCGCCAAACAAATCTCTTTCAAAACTGAACGCAGCAAAGAAAACTAGAAACTGGTAACTGTTCAAAGTTACTGGTGTGACCCACTAGAAGAGAACTAAAGTCTATTTTCCACGACGCGAGAGTTTTCGCTCAAATTCCAAAATTTGGAGAAAAAATTTCCGAGCGAAAAATGGAAGCAGTTTCCACGTGGGTTTAATTTGGCACCAAAATTAATCGAAGAAGTTACGATTTTGGTGAGGGTTTTCCTTATGTTTTTATAGGGAACAATACTTCTGGACTCAAACACAAACAACACCCTGGTCAGATTTTACCCCTTGAAAAATCCATACTTAACTATAGACTTTCGCAAGCTCGGAAAATAACTGAGCACGTTCGGTAATGCTGCTTTCAGGTTCCGAGTCTTTCAGGGGCCAATAAGTGAGAGTTAAAATCAATTCCTGCTAAGTCAAGTTTATGTTATAAATCGCTTCGTAGCTAAGAACGCTTGAGTTGCGTATGCTCAGAAAAAATTTCGTGGGGAAAAGTTCAGTTCTAGCGAAAAATTCCGCCTCGTGGCAAAAAGACTGCAATCTCTAAATTATATGTGCCATGCAGGTCAAAAAGAAGAACAGCAGTACAACACTTTGCCGTATTCTGTACTAGCACTTATGGAACGAATGACGGGTAAAATTATCAAATACAAATAACAGAACGTATATCTGTGTATGATGACCTTGACGCAGTTACGCGGGGCACATAGCACTCGGATCCCAATTCAGAGGCTCACGCCAACCCATTACGACTGAACCTACGGACATCGAACCAGAAGACAATTGGCTTAATATCAGGCATGGTAGTCAAGTGTTCACCTTTCAGGCTCGATTATACACCATTCATATGCTATCTGGGCTAGTGAAAAAGGCTCTTCTGCGATATACCGGATGGCTTCCGTCCCGTTGCGATCCTTGGATCCGATAGGATGCTGTTTACATCACACCTGAGTTGACCCATGCAAGATATTGGAAATTCGTGGTCATCCCACTTACCGATGGTATGAGAACATTTTGGTATGGTTTATGTGTGAGGTGAAACATGTTATTTAATATGGAGTTAAAGACAAGAGTTTACAATAGAGTTTAAGCTTTCTCGATAAAATTAGATCTGTTTTTGAATTGACGAGGGAATGGAACAGACATAAAAACTTTTCCCACTATAAACTACAGATGCACCCCACAGGACGGATACAAAAGATGTGTGTAATGCAGTGTACAGATATATACGGATATCATATGGCACAGGGGTGCTAAGATTTCTCTATCAGGGCACCAGCGACACAGAAGGAATCACCTCCTAAGTAAAACAAGCACACAGCAAATGGCTGTCATTGTAAACGTCGAAATTTTATCAATAAGTTGCGACGGCAACCCAAACTATTTTACTTACAGTACTAGAAGCGTTACGAGAGCGCAAACTTTCTACCAAGGAAATCGTATGAGATGGGATTTGCGGTTTTCTGAATATTTAGTTCTTGGGGTAGTTCTCCCCAAGAGGGCTTCCTCACTTGTTGTGACTTCATGAAGGTATCATTACCGGAAATTTCATAGTGATCCAGAATCCAGGGATTTAATTCTGATCATCACAAGATAAGACCTAGAATGAGCTGGTCTGTACAACAACACAGTGTAAAAATTTCAGAACCATACCACCATAAATTTTGGAGTTATTTTGCTAACCAGCAAATTAACAAAACAATAAACAGACTCTAATGAAAACAACACCTTCTTGGTGGAGGTAAAAAGAAAGAAATAGTTTTCAAGAAAAAAGTGTAAAAGTTAATGTCGATGCTTACCGACGTTTTGGACTAAATCTCTTTCCTCGACTCTGCCAACTATTCTTGGCGATAGCTTATTACTCAGGGCAGAAATGTTGCATTTGGGCAGACGCCTGATAAAAATAAACAGATATAACTAAATAAAATCCAGTAATGTTATTATCAAAACCAGTAAGTACAGTACATTAAAACAAAAACTAAAATGAATAAAAAGGTCATCACTTTCACATACAAACTCGCGTGTTTACCTGAAAAGAGCGAAGAAGTTTGCGGAGAGCAAGAGTATAAGAAGAGACGAAGCAGGAGTACAATTATGTATGAAAAGTGATGGAGCCTGAAAACAGTAAAAGAAGCTAAAGGGAGTACAAGAGTCTGAGGAAGGAATACGAAGGTAGTAAAGAGTCTAGGGAGAGCAAAGGGATATGAGGAGAATAAAAGAGACTGAGGAGAGTAAAGGAATACGAAGGTAGTAAAGAGTCTAGGGAGAGTAAAGGAATATGAGGAGAATAAAAGAGACTGAGGAGAGTAAAGGAATACGAAGGTAGTAAAGAGTCTAGGGAGAGCAAAGGGATACGAGGAGAATAAGAGACTGAGGACAGTAAAGGAATGTAAGGAGAATAAAAGAGTCTGAGGCGAGTAAAGAAATATGAGGGGAGTTGAGAAGTCTGAGGGTTGTAAAGGAATACGGAGGTAGTAAAAGAGTAGTAAATGAATATGAAGAGAGTAAAAGGGACTAAGGAGAGTAAGGAAGTAAGGAAGTTTGAGGAGAGTACAGGAATCTGAGGAGAGTTAAAAGTTTGTAGAGAGTACAGGAATCTGAGGAGAGTTAAGAGTTTGTAGAGAGTACAGGACTCTGAGGAGAGTACAGGAGTTTGAGGAGGGTACAGGAGTCTGAGGAGAGCTAGGAGTATTTGGAGAGTAAACCAGTATGAAGAGAGTAAGGGAGTTTGTGGAGAGTACTGAGTAGAGTAAACAAGTCTGAGGAAAATAAGGGAGTTAGAGGAGGGCACAGGAGTTTGAGGAGGGTACAGGAGTCTGAGGAGAGTAAAGGAATTTTTGGAGAGTAAATGAGTCTGAAGAGAGTAAGGGAGTCTGTGGAGAGTACAGGTGTCTGATGAGAGCAAAGAAGTCTGAGGAAAATAAGGGAGTTTGAGAAGAGCAAAGGAGTCTGAGGAGAGTAAGGAAGTTTGAGGAGAGTACAGGAGTCTGAGAGAGTTAAGGAGTTTCTAGAAAATACAGGAGTCTGAGGAGATTTAAGGAGTTTGTGGAGAGTAAACGAGACTGAGGAAAACACTGGTGTTTGCGGGAAGTACAAGAGTCTGAGGAGAGTACACGAGTTTGAGGAGAGTACAGGAGTCTGAAGAGGGCAACGGCCCCGTAATCTACCCTCCACCCCAAAAAAACCCAACAACATTTATCAGAAATCAGCAACACAAGACATTTAAAACTTTCCTTCAGACTGAATAATTTCCCTAGGCATCGTCTTCAAGGCAACTGACTACAGTAACTAGAGCAAATGTGATGCAGCTGAACCAAGGCAACAAAAGATGGCAAATGTGGCATCATTAAAACCTTGGAGCAATAACTATATTAAACAGTTTCAACTGTTGAGCACGAGGAGCGATCAACAGAATTTCCAGACTTCAATTTTCAATTAGCAAAGGACTGCAAAAAGGAAAGAAAACCCCATCAGTGGAGCCCGTATACAAAAACCCATCAACGTTTGTCACTACGATATTTTGTCCAGGAAACCAAGGAGTATAAGTAAATCCAATAGAATTTCGGGTGAAAGTACATCAACAACTGTTGAAAAGTGTTGCTCTAATGTTATTAAACGTTTGCAATCTCATTGTCTCGTGCGTAACAAGAAGCTAAATTTCCAAATTATCCCGTGGAGACCACAGTCAGAAAACATGGCGATAATATCGTTATCCAACAAAGCCGAGAATGACCTACTTAGTTGTAGAACCTACGGAATTGTCTACAACAAATATTTTTGTCGAAAGCTATCGATTAAAAACGAATCAAGTTGAAGTATTGAAGGGCCATTGCCGTTATGGAGCAACACTCTCTTATGCATATTAAGAAATTGCCTTGAAAAGAGTCCTTGGCCACTCTCGTTATGTTCAGTTCTCACTGGAAAAGACACCATAAACAGCTTAATAGGATTGTTGACCGACTGTGTGCAAAATTGGGTCATTGACTTGGATTACCAAGACAAATAGGACCAGAACATTCCTTTCAGTCTCTACAATCCTAACAAGGCTGATCATTTACAAAACTGTCACAGGTCAATGGTTAATGTATAAATAGCATTGCTTTTCTCTCGCTAAACGCGAGAAAAAACACAAGATAAACGCATAACATGCACATTCACGCCAGCTTCCTATCTACCAACGGAAAGGTTTCATGCATTTCATAAAACTTTGCAATAGAGCAAAAAAGTTTACAATAGAGAAAAAAGTTTGCAGGGGAGCAAGCATCCTCTCATGGGGTAATTTTCCGCATGAGTAGTGTGCTCGTTAGTATTTAGACCGGCAGTTTTCATAACGTTGGTCAAGCTAAAAGGCAAAACATACGTTCCTTTAAAACAAAGAAAGGGGGTCACTCCCTGAGGGTTGCTATGGGATTCGATTTCCTGGCATGTCAGGCGCAGCCGTATCGCACAATTGATCAAGTAATATTGCACTACTGCAGCCGATTGTCAAGACAATAAATAAGCTAATCAATTATGATAAGGGCAACAATAGTGCTGGCAATTGTTGTGTAACGAGAAAGGAAGGTTATGATAGTAACGATACTGATTTAAAATATTTGTAGTGTGTTAGATGCGAGTAGTGACAATAACAGCAGTGACGTGTCATTTTCGGTTCATGGCATTTTCCGATCTAATTTTGATTTGAAATGAATAACTTTCACTGAAATAACTCTTAACATCCTCTTGCTGCGAAGTTCATAAGTTGGTCATAACATGAAAAGGTTTGACTCACTGCAATTCCTAAGCTTTTAAACCAGGACCAAAGCCTGTTCATCACAACAGAGAAAAAAGTTCTACACAAGACCTGGGTCATGTACTTAAGCAATATATACTACAGAAATAAAAACTGTGAAAAACCTTGTTTACGAACAACTGTCAATAATGCGGCAAATGTTTCTAAACTCTTTAAGATTTTCGGGTCAACAATACAGTAAATACTCTAAAATCGCCATTAATACAGCAAATTCCATCTGTACAAGCATCAACATAACGACAGTTACTGTAGCAGCACAACCATCAATACAGTGAGGGCCGCCACAAATACAAGCATCAACAAAAGTGCTGCTTTAACTTCAGCCAGTTAAGGGCCCACGACTATTTACAAAGCCTCAGGGCTTAACAGAGTTAAGGCTCCCGACAATGCCGAAGACACGAACAGAGCCTTAGCCGCGCAGAAACCAACTGCGCTGGAGGCAATCAATTAAAAACGAGCATGAATACACACCGACAGTGTTCAGACACTGAATGAGCTATGGCACCTGATAGTTGTAATAGGATAATTGCCCTAAGTAACTGAATTCTCCGAAAATGGAAAATAGATCGGTAACAAAGTGCCGACGTACACCCGTTGTTGCTATTTACTTCTGGACAAAAAGTGTCAATTTTCTCCATTTCATGTCTTGCCTAATGATTTAACGGGCATTCAAACAAGATAGATGTTCCTGGGGCACCACGTTTTTCTGGGAGGAAATTTTTAGACTATCATCCACTGGCAAAGAGTAAGTAAAGGGAAATTACTTATTGCACCGAAAGACATCTTGTTTCCAAAACAAATATTCCAGAATAAATTAAGTGGATTGCAAACTTTCTTCAATAATGCCATAGAAGCATTTTTAAATACCAATGACCTACGCCCGATTACGTAAAAGTACGCGGTTCATCATACTTGAAGTCAGGTTGACGGGCAGAGACTGCAAACGGCGATAAATGGATACCATGTAGGCACAAAATACATACCGCTTGTACAGCGTATACACCAATAGACAGACAGCCAATGATAGGGATAGATAATCGTGGTTGAATGGCTAATACCCTTTCGACCTTTCCCACTGAGTTGTTTAGCTCAGTAGGACAGGCATCAGATTTTCAGTCGTGAGACCCAGGTTCGACGTCCCGGTGGTCATAACCATACCTTAATTTCTGCTCTAAACACAAGATCACCCTGTCGACTTCTATATGGGCGGAGAAGGCGCCTAACACATTGGACGGAAGACTGGGAATGAGGCACCCGTAGTTCCGTTCGGCCGCTTCCCAACACAGTAAAAGAGGCCTCTTGAAAAGAAAACAAAAGACAGCATCTACCAAAGCAAAATAAGTACATTTTGTTACAATTTTTGCAATCTTGAATTCTGCTTTTACACAGATAATTGGTTTGTAAAATGAGGAAACTGCAAATGACGTCTACGGGTGTGTTATCTAATACATCAATCCAATGATCTTTTTGGGTTCAATTGATTTACCCTTCAGGAGGTAGAATGTTCATTGGATGGTGAATATTAGCAAAATTCTAAATTAATGTGCGTGTGCTTTTTAATAAAAAAGACAAAGATGTCCACTGTCATGAAGGAATGCACGTCTCCAGAAAAATTGTAAACCAGACACTGTCAGTTTTCTAAGACTTTAAATAAACCACGACCAAATGAACAAGAAATGATTGCCCAATCTTTCAATACTCTATTATGTTATACTCTATTAGGCATCCATTCACCATAGTTAATAGAAATTTCTACTAATTATGCATACACTATAGACGTTGTTACGTCAAACAAATCATCGTCGAATCACAGGGAAACAAGGTTATTAAAAGACAAACATTCTTGGGAATGTTTCAGTCCTATTTCATGGTATGTTGCTCGTTGATCTCAGCGAAGCTTAATCAATAAACAGCAAAATGATAAGCAGTCAAACTAATTACATTCTGAAAGTCACTAAGACTTATCCTCCCATCTGAGCGTTTTGCCAACTAAAACATTATGTTCTGAAGAAGTCACGAAATACTTAAAATATTTTTTACCTTCACTACAATTGACTAATATCAGATATATTTATAATATAAGAAGCTAATATACCTTTTTATGCTTTCCTTTACCACTGATAGTGGGAAAATATCCTTGGACAGAAGCGATAATTTGCTGCAAATGAGTAATCCGAATTGCAAGTCGCTGAACGTTACACCAAAACACGAAGTACTCTCAGCTGTGACCACTTAAACTTAAAATCGCTTGCTCCCCTTCTAGTAACTCAAGACCGTGGGCATTTATGAATACTTTAGTCCGAAAACATAAATTAGGAATGACTTCCACTAAATAAACTAGGTTATCGACGAAGTTTAAAAGGTTTTATTCCCATCCAAATAAGCTGTTACTGATGAAACTGCACGATGATTGAGGTGAATGGTAGATATGGCGAACACAATAAGCCATCAACGAGGGCGCATTCTCTGCCTAAATGATCGCATATTGTACAGAGAAGTAAAAATTGTCAGATTGAAATGAATTAGGAACCTGCAAGCGGCTAATACGTCAAAACGCCCGACAATTACAGTCAAGTAAACTACATACCTTTGTGAAAACAATTCAGACAAATAAAGAAAATTAACTATGAACGAATCGGAGTTTTTGAATAGATATAATCTTCATACATTATAAACAAACGAATTTGAAGTTGATCTACGCAATCACACAGTTAAAATCTCCTCTCCTTTAAGACTAAGCCCTAATATATCACGTCTCTTGTAATCTAGAAAGTAAAATATATGTATTAAGAGTCTCTTGTACTATGAGGTTACGTTGACCCTGGGCAAATGCTAGTTAATCTTAAGTGAAAGGCAGCTGTTTATTTTGGCTCAAACTTTTAAAAAAAGAGATAACTTGCACAAGTTTCTAATGGTTTGGACACTTTGGTAAAACAAAGATCCGACTTAATAAAACTAGCAGAAAACAACGAAGTGTAAAATACCGTGTCTGTAATGAACTCAACTTGTTTTGCACAACAACTAAGGTCATCGATGTTTTAACACATGTAGTAGTAAGTGTCCGTGATATGAACTACTAAATATAGAAAGAGTTTTCTCCAAAATAAAAGCAACAGTGTAAAAATCTCATAAATAACACCCGGATCTTTGCCAAGTCGAATGAGATTGGCTACGTAGTGTGTCGGTTCCCAAGTTTGACGAAGAATTGTCACGGTTTATTGTTACGGTCATAACTCATAATCAAACACGGTACAGCTTACACTATAATTTGTGGTGTTAAGGTACCTATATTCGTTGAAATATGTTGTCTTCAAAGGTACTTCCAGCCACTGCTCGTCTTGACAGTAGATGATCATGGTATAAGTATCTTCAACAACAATAAAATGCACACACTACAGACGAATACGCACGTTCTTCTCGTATACATGGCAGGGGAAGGGTAGGAAGATGATACGTGCTTCTACAGGTTTAGAAAACAGTTTAGAAATTCAGTTATCAGAAAATCCAGTTAGATATACATCTCTTATACCATCCTTAACCAACACTTGTATTTCAAGCTTGCTCAATATTAAAAAAGCTCATCTAGAAGTACATTGAGTACTTAGACCAGTATCAGTAACTCAACATTGCAATTGGATAAAAAATCACATTCCTGCTTCTACCTTAAGTAGAGAAAAATATGAAAATCAAAAAATTGTGTACTATCTCGAGCTCAAACTACAAAATGCGATAATTTCTCTTCCTGGACGTACTCTGAATATTACTGATTACGATTACCCCTTATCTTGATTGAATTTCCTTTACAACAATCTAGTTTCGAAATCTGCTTGCCAATAAAGTCATTTATAGGTGTTTTACAACAGCCATGTCCCAAACTCCCACAACAAGGTTTAACTAAGCACTGAAGTCCCTAGTTACCACCCACCCACCTAGTCTACCTACCACCCACCTAGTCTTTCTTTCTCTTTTATTTTCTTTCTCTCTTTCCTCTCCTTTTTCTCTCTTTTGTCTTTCTTTCTATCTCTCTTTCCCTCTCCCTTAACATACATACTTTTATGCATGCATAAAATCATATTTTTCATGAGTGGAGTATTACCACATTCGCAACATTGAGACTCAACAGGTCTCGCTTAAACAGATTTGCAGGCGAGGGTGTTGGAACTGGAAATTTTGACTTGTTAAGCTTTCAAATGGACAAACAAATAAAACAAAACTAACGCGGAAATGACATACAATCTCTTCACGCTGTATTTTCACGGCTGAAAACATGGAGACAAGGATTTTCTTCATGATGTACGGAAAGCTAACCACTTAATTTTACAAGTGACAAATTTAGAATGATCTTAAGTCAATCATTCAGAAAGCATGCGTCAATAAATGTTAGTAGGCAGACCAAACAGACGGAGGGAATGGCAACCAGGTGAACGAAGAAAACAACTAAGTTAAAATCAAGGGGAATAAAAAAGGTGGGCATAACAGACGGTGAAGGGCAGAAATACATGCAAACTGAGGCGCATTCGGGTTGCAGACTCCGTGGTAAGAATGTATGGAAGCGAATAAGGACGGTACCAAAATTCCAGTGTCATTAAAGGTTGCTGACGTTGATACTGATGATAACCTGATATTACATTTGTTGTAAATGGAAAAAACAACCTCAGTGTACTTTCACATTAACTATCACTGATAGAGTAGTCTAGAGTCTCTATACATTGTGAAGGAAAAATACGTAATTCCAGCAGACACTTATGCATTGAGACAAATTTGTCAAGAATACAAGAGTGGAGCATTGGCACAACACCTTGACTTATGAGGGAAGCGAGAAGCATCGAACTCGTAACTCTCAATCTCAGAAGGCAACACCCTAACCATTCTGACATTTCTACAGATAGCCAAGGAAAGTGTCTAGTGCGAGAGTCAACACAGCAACTGTGTTGCAGTGCTTACAACACCTGGGAGGAGACTCCTAAGAAGGTAACTTGCATCAGTGATGCTTTGGTAAGTAGGGGAAGTTTCCTAGCTCATGTGCCCTAAGGGGATCCTGACAACATTCTATACGACCGCAGTTGCTCAACAAATGTCACTGGGGAAAATTAATACACAAAAATTCCACAGGGCTATTGTATCTGGCAAAAAGGAGACTCGTGGTGACCGAATGTACACATATTCTCTGGCCCCAAAGGGGAAATAATAATCTAAAACAACAAGACATGGGAGCACTAAAATACACTTTTTTGAGCGGGCTATTGCACAGGTTTGGCAGCCAGTTTCCACAGAAAGGTCTAGCTAAGGACACGTCACGTCCTTTTTTTCTGTAATGCAATACAAGCAAAGCTTAGACGAACTTGCAATTCTTTACAAAATAATATTATTTTTAAGCTTTCTTTGCTACCAGCACAATCACTTTAAAGACTGTTTTGTGGCCTCTCTTCCATCCAAAAATCTTTCCTTGGCATCTCTTTCACGAAAGACCATGACATGAAAACATATTCGTGAGATTAAGTCTGTTTTGCTTCCATTTAGTCTACTAGTCTCAATATCTGCCAATTTTGATCCACCTGTATCAGCAACTTGATGTTTTGCAAATAAAAACGAAGGCGGTGTTAATAGGATGTCATTGTTTAGTTTTGATAAACAAACAGTGATTTTCAACTAACGATCGCTTTGAATTGTGTTCTTGAGTAAATTGTGCTAATTTTGCGTATGACGGTGGTGAAGTGCATTTAGGTTTGGCGACAGAATGGAAACACTTTGCATAATAAATGATGTTAAGGGCAGCTAAAATAAAATGGAGATACACTTTCAACAAGAGGACTTCAAACAGCAAACGTAAAGTTATCGAGAGGGTCTACAAAGCAACAAGATACCATCCTCAGATGCCCTGCAAACCTCACTTTGGTGATACGCCTGACTTCTGTGTAACTATCTATACTATAAACATACACTAAGCTTACTACATCCAAATGACAGCCATTAAGAGCGTTATCTGGATCTGTTTTCTTTATCGCACAAGTAAGAATAGCAAATGAAGCAAAGAAAATGTTATAGACTTAACGTCATTTGTAAAAGGAACAGCAAAAGTTTTATCCGCGAATTTTCGACCTACACTGCCAACAGTAATGCAACAAAGTAGCTTCAACCTCAGCCTGGGAATGCAATCCGATCTATTCGGATGCAGATTAAAGAACAAAGTTTCAACACACTGATCAAAACACGAATCGAATTTGCAACTTTCTATTGCGGTTCCATCAATCATCTGAGCTATAAACTATAGCTCAGAGCTATAGACTTCATTTGACAAACAGCTTACAAAAATACGAAAACCCAAAACACCTTTTCAAGTCAGTTCTTCGAAGCCGACTTCCTTGCTATCTGCCAGTTTTTCAGACATAACCTTAAGCAACGCAATATCATGACTACATAGGTATTCTCACTGAAGTTAAATAAAGCCAAGGATTCATGTACACGAGGAACACTTTGGTGCGATCACACTCTAGAATCGACGTTTAAAGAGTATTTTAAGGACATTCTACATAATTGTTATATGTCAAGATATTTTAAAAATGATCAAAACAGTACAAGTTACTACATTTAATTCCATCTTCACGCCCTTATATTGGAATTTTCAAATAACAACACAAATAAATCTATGTCGGCCGTAGCCTACGTAAAAACCATTTCAACAACAGTACTTTACAAGACAGCTCGCTTTTTTAAAGGACGACATTGACACCTCAAATCTGACTAATTTGAACGTTCGAGGGCATGTAGTTACTACCAGAATAAAAAAGACGCGTAAAATTACACACATCAAAAAGCTTCAACACTGTCCCCGATCACACACACGTCTTCCAATAATTTTTTGTTTCTTCATTTTCTCTTTCTTTGTTTCCTTTCTTGTCTAGGATTTTCTAGTTTTGCTACATGTTTCATATAAATAGGTTGCCATATACATATACTTTCCTTTCTGACGTTTCATACTCTGAGGAGTGTCAGACGAAAAAAGCTTTTTAGTATGGTTTTAGCGCAATGTCGCAAATTTTCAAGGCGATTTACAGGTAGGAGTATGTGCTTTGAAAACAAAGGCAAGGACAGCAAGTTACGTGTGGTCTGGACACCAGTAGAAAGCAATGTTCTCTAGAAACCGACAATTTTCCAGAATCACAGTCCGCGTACATCTATGTCTTTCTTGCATCACAGCAACAATGCAAAATACAAGGTATCGTCAAGGTTACTCTAAAATAAATATGTTGATACATAAATGTTATACACACCAGATTTGCCGCACTTAACATTGGCTTGTCAACGTATCTTGCACGAAAATGACAGAACTACCGTTGGCTATTGTTTATAAGCATTTATAGGCTTTGAGTCTTTAAATGGTTACGCCCATAAGTAGCCTGGTAACCGCCCAAGGTGGTGGTTTCGTAAGAATTCTAGGTTTTTTCATTATTATCTCTTTACTAAGTACATAGTTTAGAAGATGACACTGGACTCGACATGGATCAAGATACGATTAAATTTCTTCAACCCTTTTTCCAATTAGCGCTCACTTTGCTGTTAGCAGGAACTGCCTTCCTTGAAGGCTACACTATTTCAAGCTTGAAATTTTCGACCACAAGTACGCAAATCTAATTGACTAGGTCACATTTTCAGACACTACGTCATTATATAGAACACTTTTCATGTTTTCCAGACAAACCTGGTTTCTACGGATACATCTTAGTTATTTTACATTAGTTTTTAATGAAGGCACTGGCCTTCATGACCGAAGTTTGCATTAATTGGAGCAAACAAAGCACTTTAATGGGTTGACATTAGCCACCAAAGGGCAGCGTTCATTATAGTAACCATTAAGGGAAAGATGCGGTATCTACCTGCCACAGGGCGACGTTTTTGTTTAATGGTACGTGACAAATTAATACATTTCTTCATCAGTAAACCATAATTTACCTTCGCAATCAAGAAGCAGTTACTTTTCAGGAAAGTTTCTTGTTTTGGGGGGCATTCAACTACTAGTAAGCCAAACATCAAGGTATGTTAACTGTCAGTAAAAATTAAACGGATTTTTTGGTTTTCCGCTGACTTTTCGGTGGTTGTGAGTGGTTATGGTGACGGTGGTTGTAGTAGCGATGGTGGTGGTAGTGGTAATAGTGGTAGTGCTGGTAGTGGTGACTTTCGGGGTACCGAGTGTTACCTTCCAAAAACTCTTACACGAAGGGTGCTGGCAAAACAGGTCAGTTGGTCAACGAAATGGCTGCAGGACAGAAAGAGAGCGTTCTTTTACCAAAACCAGCGAGGTGTGGTGCAGAAAAGGACTTTGCAGACGATAATCTAGGGACAAGGGCCAACGTTTTACTAGAGACCAAAGTGCTTTAATGTTGAACAGAACAGAACACGTACGTGATTTTTAAGGGACTGTTGATACATAATATCTCTCGCTAAAGAATGGTTTCATGCCAATAACCAGAAAATTATAATAGATACATCAATTGCTAAAAATTTGTGACGTAGCTTTCAGCAATGCTGTATATCGGCATAGATATTCTATTTGCAAAGTTCTATACTCAAGGAATAAAAAATTCCCTTGTCTAAGTATCATGACCCCTGCCCCCCCAAACAAACAGTTGAAAATTGCAACCTTTGTTAATCCCTGTTCTTTTACACACTGACGAGAAAAATCATTTATCTACGAATTTTCGACCCACATGATCTTAGTGGTGAAATATGACTTACTCCTCAAATGAACGTACTGTATACATGTTGTGACGCACAGAATCTTACAAGGAATTCAGTTTCAGGTTACGTCCTTTATATTGTTTCAAACGTAGAGAGACTACTTCATCATTTTTCAAACCACAACAGGAAAGGCATGGTTCCATTCAAGTGTAAAAAAATTAGAACATCAGTACTTCAAAATACGTTAAACACTTCCTAATCATTATTTATTAAGATTTAAGAATGTAAGAACCCCTTCCCTATCATTATTTATTAATATTTAAGAATGTAAGAACCCCTTCCCTATCATTATTTATTAATATTTAAGGGCGTAAGAACGCTTTCCAGGAATTTATGCTGGCTTCCGTACGAAAATAAAATCAACGGATATTAAACATAATTCCCATACTGATGATTTCAACCAGGAACTGTAAGCCAAAAGTGCATTATTGCAGATGGTCAAAGATTGAAAAACACGGAATGTATGTTAACGGAACCATAATGACCATCATAGACAAATGGGTTACAAACAACTGCAAAACTGCAGCGAATTAAGGAAATGTTATAGTTGGAAGTAGCGGTTCACCATAAAGACACAGATTTGAAAAATAACGACCACGTTCCCCAAAGTACTTTTAGCAGCTGGTCTCAGGAAGAATTTATCAACTAAAATAACATACCATCGTTCGAAAAAAACGCCATTAAAGAGTTCAGTTTACAAATCAGGGATCATAATCACATTGTAAAACGTTACTGTGCCTAGACGTATACAGTCGAAATGTCTAAAGGAAAGTTACATATTTATCGTATCCATGAAACATCTCAGCATTCCGACCATCCCTGCTACTAACACTTCTTATAGCTTTTGGCATAAGAAAATTATAATGACATTTAACAGGCAAGGGTGTCCTGATTAAACTGACTACTGTGCGTTATAGCACATCAAGGTCAAAATGTGTACACTCTTTTTTAATGTCTATAAAATATGTTGTTTATACTTGCTATCTGCATAAATTGAGTTTCCTAAACGAAGCACGGGAAAGAAAGTTAAGATAGTTCACAAGCATCACGAATTACACTTATAATAACGAAAATGGGCAACTATTTCGCCTAATCTAAAGGTAATCGGATTGATTAATAGATGACAAGCTTTACTAGACCAGTGGTATCAGGTTGCATAAGTAATATCATTTACTCACTTGTTTCTTACTCAAAAGATACCTCTGTGTTCGACATTCTCATAAAACATTCGGAAAGATGAAACAAGACAGCGTCATATTCTATACAGCCAATCTTGTCATAAAACTAGTTTTATCAATGTTAGGGTCTTTTTGTAAAAAACACCAGCCAGACATGTTTGGTGATGTCTAGTTTGATAATTAGTCGTAGTTATGACCACACAGATGAGTATATGATCGATCAAAACATTGTAGAAATCGAATTACCTCTCATAACGTCCAAGACGATTCATTCTATAAGGAATCAGAATTCCTCTACACTATCCACTCCCCTCCTGACATTGTGGGCTTCTGACCAGGACTTAGTTAACGGTAGGATCTATCTAATTACTCCTTCATAGCAAAAGAAAGAATTTGCCTTCGATCAAAATTCAGAGATAAAAAATGTTACTCCAGTCTTAAATCACTCCAATTGTTATTTTAATACAAACATAAGGAAATCTACATCTTAACAATGTAAGACCGGTAATAGAGTAACAATAATATCACTGTGAAGACTACCGGGTCAAGCCAAAGAACAAAGGCAGCTTTCAAGAGGGCCAAACTCATACCGCAGGAAATTGCTTGTGATCAAATCTACGTCTGCTGACGTTACATTTATGCCAATCACTGGTAATTACTGACAGTGATACGCTGTACACCGCCATAAGCTCCAGCTACGGCCGAGCGGCAGCTCAGTACAGGATAATCCTTGATCGAAAAATACGTAAAGTACCGCTATTACAGTTTTGCCATGTATAACGGCATAAAGAAAAAAATAGCACTCGATTTAAATCCCAGAGAAATTTACCTACTCAATGCATCAACTAATAGCGCAAAATAGAGTGGATTTTACAAGTTTTCCAAGCACAACATGCTTGCAATATATGGAAACGAGGCTCACTGCATATGACGCATTAAAATAAGACGAAAACTTTGTTTTGTTGCTGAGATGATGACGAGCTAAGCAGAAAATTCTGATTACTTTCAGTGAGACAATATAACCACAAATTTATTTATTTAGTGTGATAAACAGCTGTGCTGATAAAAAGCAGGCTGTCTTTCGCTGCTCTTCTTCCAACAACTCTGTTCTAGCCTGATAAAAACTAATATGATTATTTGCTTACCTTTAATGTCACTGTCTTCGCTTGAATAACCCAAAAGACTTAAGTCATTAGGTCGTAGCCAGCGGAGAACATTAATGCTTCCTCTTGAATACAGGTGTAAAACAGAACTGAATCGCTCAAAACACGGCCAAAATTTCTAAATCCAGAACTGAATATCGAGAACATTTAATCTATAGAGACGCTAAATAAGACGAACTGCTATAATTGTCTGCCTTTTGAATTCAAACCTCAATCGACTTTTTTCAATTCAGTTACACAATACCTACCACCGGTACATACAAGTTGAACGGATGTAATTAACGTATTGCCTCTGGAAGCATTAAATCGATCTATGTATGAAACAACTATTGTATCTGACAAAGCAGCAGCGACAATGCAACTAAGAGTTTCGATTGTAATGCACAAACCACAACCTTGGGAAATAAAGTGTTGGTATCTACATGTACTATGACTCAGGGGAGAAAAAAAAACACATTGGAAGGAAAGGAATTTACATTAAGACTGAAAGGAATTCATGCTAGACCAAACACTGAGGTTAAAGACTTAACAAGCCTAATTAGAAACAATACTGAACTATAGAAGCCAATCTCCAAGGTATTTGTCTCATGTAAGAACAGAACTGTAGAAGGGATAAGTTCATATCTAAGTGAAGTAGAGATGTTAGCTTTTTGACAATCAGAAACACAGCCAAAGGGGGTGTGTCTGGCACCTGCTTCTGCTTTTATTGGAACTCAAACTCCAACAGAGCAAAATGATATGCACCTACTGAGTTTTTCAAGAACGAGTCATGTCTTTAAACCAGATCATATCCAAACAAAAATGCAGCAAACTGACAAGAAGATATTGAAAATATTAATATGTGCAATGTTTATCAACAGATACCTGAAATATGATCCAAAATTATACATTCATGGTCTAGCAGTAAGTTTAATTATAATAAAACAGAAAACTGATAACTTAATCATCATAAGAACTAATTTATACGTAGCATTGTTATTGTCACAGTCAAACAGGATCAGTGGTCAAGCCTTCTCTGTTGTCTGTGAACAACACAGAATACTATTTAAAGTAAGCCAAGCAAACACACGTTTGAAAGTACAGCTGATATATTTCACACAAATTAAACTGTGATATACAATGCATGAGTACTATCCTGATTAAAAGAGCACCAGCCATTTTACATGATTTCTGCCAAACATTTCTAACCAAATTACTGAAGACCAAAATGATGGGTGAAGCATTAAGTGTTATGAGGTTTAGTAAATCCTGACAGCAGTGCAGCTGGTAAAAGAGAATGTGTATATGGCACTTAATAAAAAGCCTCAGTATACAACATTTTAGTTAAGAACCAACAAATTAATAAGATGCAAGCTTTCAAATATGTGGGCTAAACAATCAATAGCAGATGCAAAACAGAAAATGCAACCTGAATTTCAATTCCTACACAAGAATCTCTTGAGCTTTGTCCTAGACTGAAGACCAAAACCCACTCAAAAGATGTTCAGAATGAACTGTTGACTATGGAGATGTATTCCATTCTAATTTTATTTCTGTGACTGTTTGGCATTCAATTAACATTTTAATTTTCTTTGGATTATACTATGGCAACTGTTAGACAATTAACAATTACAAACTTTGCATATTATGAAATTGACGGAGAATCCAATTCTAGTTTTGAACTATCTAGATTGACCAAACAAAAGATATCAGGCAAAATGCTTCATACAAAAGTTGGTAACTTTCATTGAAAAAAATAAAAAGTTAGCAATCTTCTCAGAATCATATGCAAAGATTATGTGTTAGAGAGACTCTCATAATTAGTTAGTAAGACTGCACCCATTGCCTGTTGCCTCTGATCCTCTCAAGTTTTCTAATGATCAGCAACAAAGCATAAATGGCTTATATGTAAAAATGAATTTCTTGGTGCAGGCTTATCCGATAGCAGGGCTTATTTGAGGGGTGGGCTTAGAAGAATGTTATGATAGATATGTGAAACTGACATGGTTATTCAACAGAAGAAAAGCAATTAACTTGTAAAACCTTATCTTTGAGTTGAAAAGACAGGAGCAGAGTCTAGCATTGTAGCATTGAAATGGGTTCTTTAATATACTTTAAAAAGTTGCAGGATACTGTTATCTGCCTCTAACAATCTCATATCCAGGCCTTAAAGCCAATATAGGCATTTTGACATTTCCTAGATTTGATTACCTCTATGGAAGGGAACGGAATTATTTGCAAAAAGTACTTCAGAGGTTGGGGCTAAATTGAGGACTTACTGTATGGATAAAAAAATTTGATACGAGAGAACTAACACAACCAGAAAATTATGAAACTTTCCAATGAAAAAAATCAAGAAACACTTTGGAACCAGATAATTTTTCAAAAGCTATATTCTGAGATCCATACTCGTTAGCTAAGACTTGATCCATGGCAAAAGGTCTGAAATGATTGTTAAAGACCAACAGTTCTAAGGTAATCAGGTTGCAGAATGACTATGTGGCTATGAGGCACGCTCTGGTTTAATTTAATCTGTTCCAATGAGAATTATGTCATGATGCCCACAAAAACAAACATGAGATAATCGGGATTACCCCCCCAATGCTGCCCCTGCTAATAGAACAACAGCAAAGGTTATATATATTAGATGGACAATTCCATTGTACAACACTTATGATAATAAAAATTTAGATGATAGCAGATCATAATGATGACCATGATGATGATGATAAGAATTATAATGGCAGTGATGATGACAGTGACGATGGGAGAGATAACAGTGATGGTGATGATAATGATGGTAATGGTGACAATGATAACAATGACGATGAAAAGATAATTGATGATAACAAAGATGATGTTTATCACTAGTAACAGTACTTTGCATACACATAATCTAGCACGGAGTAAGGTGATCATTTGAGAGGGCTTAAATGTTTTGTCAAACACTTGATCAAATTTAACCAGCAAGTGCTATAGATATGATGCAAAGAAGAAGCACTTTTACTCACTCAGAATCTTTTCAGCATGACGACAGTCTGCAATATGGGGTCCATAACAAACTGTCTGCCTTTGTACCTTCATACCTCTCAGTAGTGAGATCTCCATTTTGTTAGTGGCTTGAATAATAATATGCAATATGAGATTTGTAGGTCCTCAAGCATGTAGCCTAGCAGCAATGGGAGCCTAGATTAACATAGATGCTGGTGTTGATGTCCAGGGTGGATCGTGTAACTCAACATCTCTAATAAAGAAAACAACCTTTACAAGTTTGTTTTCACTACAGTGGATATAACATGGCACGAAAATAGATTACGTTGGTAGCTCTTTATCACATAGGAGTACTTGTGATCATTTACACAGGTGGAACTTGTTAACATCGCATTTCTCAATTTGCTATCAGAAATTTCTTGCCATATTAAAATTATTTGCTCTGATTGTTGCTTGTGAATTCAAATATAAAAGTTGAGAAATATATTAAAAGATCTGCTAAGCAAGCCTTTGAAGGAAATCCTGTGATGTATTATGTCAGGTTAATTGTCTTAAAACAATGACAACAAAGACAAACATTTTTCAGCACCATATTTACAATATACACAGAAAACATCTCGAACACCCCAGGAAATAAAAGGCATGACAATGATAAACCCTAAACAAGGATGTTGTGACACAAAGACAGCTAATTTGCAAAGTGATGATCATTTTTACACTACCATCTATGCATTTGATTTAATAACAGTGCCATTCTTTCAACTATTTAAGCATCACATTGACACACATTACCTTTAACTCCCCAATCCCTTGTAGGACAGCACAATAGATTAAATATGAGTGATGGGTTCAAGATTAAGGTATTTTTGACATCAGTAAAAATAGATGAATCATTAAGACGGTCTCCACCATGGTACTGCATGTTTAATGAAAAAACAAAGATTTTATGGAGTGAGAAAACCAGATCTGGTAATAAAAAGTGTTCCATGGTGGACTTTCTATAGTAATTTTTCCAGTAGAGTCGGTAGATATTCTTCTTTGGCTGACAGAGGATTAATCATGTCACACATACTGATGGACATGCACTTGCAAACTACAGTTAACAATTTCATCTGGACAGATATAGACTGAGAAGAACTACTGAAGCATACAACAAGCATTGCATTGTTCATCATTATCCATCATGAGAAAAATAAAGCCTGATGATCAAGAAAGCAAATGGCCAAAGAAGAATATAAATACAAGTCAAAGACGTTATAGGGCTTGCAGATGCGACATATTCAGATTTGTCTAAAGATGATACTGAATTGTACTTAACTGTTTTGCTTGTTCTTATTTTCATTCATTGTTTGTTTGTTACTTACTCAAGTTCTTTATTCAATTGTTTCCAGTAGACATTTGTTAGTACTTCATTATAAATGCTTTTCTGAATCTTAGAAATGCAAATACTTGTTTCTACAATCACACACTGTGGCATGCCTGAAAAGCCTAAGGCACAAGAATTACTGTAAGTGGCTACAATGCATATTACCAGGCCTGGCAATATGCATTGTAGCCAAATTATATACCTCCTACAACAACAAAGAACCAGGATAATCAGTGGCCTACACTAAAATGTTCAAATATATACACTGCAGTTAAGTTGCAATGACAAATTAAATCATGTGTAACTACAACAATAATGAAGATATCAACTGCATAATAAATGAAAAGATGGTAATACAAACATGCATTGCCATTTGGAATAGTAACAAGAAAGTGGAAAAAACTTATTTAGTTAATTTGAAAATGTAAATATAGCAATTAGAAGCATTTACTAATTTGAATATCTGTACCAAAATTATTAGCATACAAGTAAACTTGTAAATTATTATTTGTTGCTTAAATACACCATGTATTTGATTTACACTAAAATGCTGTAAACAGGTGTGGGGTTCATCTCCATCTCTGCCGGTGCTTATTAGATCTCAAATCATATCCAGTTTCGATACAATTACTTGACAAAGATACCTTTTCAGAGTGATTACTGATAAATTGAAGATAATCCCTTTAAATATTCTACTCCTAAACTGGGCTGTGATGTTTATGTGGTTACAATATAAGCAAGGTAAAGTCTCAATCCATTTCATGCCAGTTTTTGCAAATGGACTTTAAAACTTCAAGACACCACCCAAAATTTATTGGAGATTATTTTTCCTATTTGTTAGGCATTGTCTTATGCCTCAGTTGATCACTTTTTAGTTAGATTGAAATGACTTAATTTTAAGATATTATCTCACTTGACCTTATCATGTATTATAGGGCAAAATATTGTGCAAGCAAGGAGATCATGGTTATAAGCAAAGAACTATAGTTGGCTACAACACAACATCTAACAAACATAATTGTCGTTACATTACGCAGCTTAAAAAATTGTTTCGTCTCTCGTATAGCTAAATTAGTCTTGACAAAATTCCAGTCAATTGATATAAAATTTATCTGAAAGTCAAGTTGTTGACCACAATGCACACACAGGGCAGAGGGACATAAAAAACAACAACCAAATACAAATGATATATTTACATGGATCCTACTTAGATTCTACTCCGTCATCTTCATTACTGCACTTTGCAAACTTATTGCAGAAAAATATCACTATACTTCACAATGAGACTGAAATAATGATATAACAATAAATATTATTTCCGGTAGAAGCCAAGTTTTATAGTGTTAAAAATGTTTTGGAGACAGGTCTATAAACATTGACTTCACATTTAATATATAAACTTGATCAGGAAGTCGATTACATCTACACTGTTTATCTTAAATATTTGTGCTAATTTCCCTACAAGATGCTTTTTGTTTGGATATCATACACCTGTGCCAACATATACAACTTTAGTGTTAAATTTTGTTACTTTTGTTCCCTATTATACTGTTATTTTAGTTAGTCCAACAAGACATGACTATGTTTTGCCTTGAAGCATTATACTTTCTCACATTGATCAGTGGAAATTTTCTTATGCCTGCAATTTAAAATCTTAGTTAAAGTTACGTGCATTTACGTTCTTCAAATAGCAAAACTTCGATAACCTGAAAATTTCATTCAGGACCTGCAAACCTGGGTTCAAATGAAGCTCTACCAACATAATAAGAAAAAACTCACATGAAATGTACAGAAACTTGCATTGCTTGCTCTACAGACATATAATTTGAATAATATAAAACAAAAATATGATGCTTATGGTAAAACTTTGAAAAACGTCATTGCAAATCCAACCTCTTTACTTAGTTCAAGTCCTTACATCCGAGTACCTTAATTTCGCACACCAATGATATAGAACCGTTTCTGCTTCGAGACTTCACAATCTAAGATAGATGTCTTCTTTAAATCCGTCTTTATGTCAACGATGAGTCAACTTTAATTAGTAGACAATATTCTTTTGTGCTTTCATAATGATTACCAAAGCACTTACCGATAGGAAGTTCGCTCCGCCATAGACAGCCTTGATCGGAATCGATTCCAAACTAATACATAATTACCACCTCCAATATGATCAGGTCTCATAAATTTTCGCAATCCTGACTTTGTATTATTGCTGTTCTGATCACGAATTTTCACCTGGTTTGTTGTACTTCTTTACCAATGGGCTTGTCAACTGTGAATCTTTTATCACACGAAGGCAAGTGGCTCATAACCCTCATGCTAAACAATACAACAGTAGCTATCTCTTTGCACCCTTACATCATATAATCGCTTACACGAAATCAAGGTTCTCTTTCTCAACAATTAAACTTATCTAAGGCAAACGACATAAGTTCGCGTCCCAAATCCGTAGCCACGTCTGTTGATTCAGCACATCAAATGTAATACTTAAAAAACTATGCGTCAAAAATTTTGCTGAAATCTAAGCACACGAAAATCATGAATATTAAAATACGCGCTTCCGTGATTAGCTCGGTAAATTAATACAGATTAAATAGCATTCGTTAAAATCGATCTTAAAAGGCAACTTACCATGCAATAAAGCTACTGGCAATAACGACACAGCATCAATATACGTAAAATCCACAAAATACACTGATTGGGCGCCCCTCCTTTGCGCTAAACAACAAGCTGTCGTAAACAACGGTTACTCATGACAGTCTTGGGGGGAATTAACCTGTTCAATTATTAACAGGTATTCGCCATTGGCTTTGGCCATAGGCCGATCAGGGCTTCCATGTCTAGAAAATCAAAATTCAAATATCGACCATGATGTAATAGCCTCGCTATGAAAACGATCACTAATGATCCGACTTCCGTTGCATTAGTCATAGGGAGTTGCTGTTTTCCTGTCACCCTTGAAGAAAGGTGGGGGAACAGCTATGACCTTACCATTTGGGGATTTTGAGGTAGATCCCCCGGCTAATAAGAAACGGGAATCTTGCATGAAATGCCGGTAAGATTTTAGTTTACTATTTTCCATAATAATCAACGATTTAACGGTGACCGATCTAAAAGGGTGCCGTACTTACTACTTGAGTTTTCCCGGGCTGTAGAGTATTGCGAATGCACATTCGAGATATCTTCTGTAAGGTGGCCCTGAACATCTGGTAACAGGTTGGGTGTCCCATTGTTTAAAGCAAATGAAAGGTTTTGAAGTGCACTAGTATATTAATGTGCGCAATAGCACACTTGAAATTTGCTCCTTCATATCCGGGATCTCATTGGAAATTGTAATAGGCTTGCAGAACAGTGAGGGAGATTTCATCTTTTTGTGACTAGGCTTAAAATTTGATCTTGTGGAATTTTGTGAAAGAGATGGTCCTCGAGATGTACAGAAAACACAATTAAGCATGTTTCCCCATTGTTTGTTTACAATAATGCTTGTACTTAATGCTGTCAACATCAGATGATTTATTTTCTTTCCTTTATTCATTTTCAATGTAACCATAGTTACCCAATGTGGCATAGATAATCAGGTGTTTAAAGTGCATAACCTTTAATGTGCAAATTCTGGTTTGAATCCACTTTTACAAATGTCACATGAAAGTATGGTAGTCTACAACTGTAATGCCAGGCATAAAAATTAATAAGGAATAGTTTTATAATGTGAAAAGACTGGGTTCCACTGCTGAGCATTAGCTATAAAATAACTAATTGGTCAGCTTTAAGAACAGAAATCTCATACCTTGATACCAAGATACCAAATGCATCCGAGTTTACTAGAAGCAAAACAAAGTTAGTGTAGATCAGTAATTTAGTTCTCCAAGAAGGTATGGGAAGTCGACAAAACTTGTAGTAGGCCACTATTTTTGGATGACCTTTTGAAATTCAAAATGCAGTTCAGGTCAGTTGCCAAAGAGGGAATTCCCAGTACAACTCCAAGAAAAACTACCAGCATTTTTGGCATGCTAGCATATATCTTAGCATTAGGGAAAGAAAAGAGAATAATAAAAGTTAAGGAAAAATTCTGTTAATATGTTGATTAATTCCCTTACATAACCATGATCTGAAATATGATTTATATGTTTGAATCCCTCATGGTTCAATTCTATTTTCACTCAGTTTGAATATTATATCATGTACCATGGTTAATTTATTGAGTGGTTACAGTGTTTAACGTGGTAACAGTGGTTACATCTTGTTGCATTTTGGACGTCTGTTGTCCACTGTTGGGTCCAGGCAGGAGATGTAAGAGTTAGTGAAGCTGCTGTGACCAGAACAGAGTTGGGTCAAGGTTCTCCTGGCCTTTCTGTGGAGTTTTTTTTGTGAATCCATGGTCAAGTGCAGAGGCAGCCAACTGATTTGCATAGGATGCCACCATTTCTAGTGTAAGATCTGATTTCTGAAGTTGGGTAGATTGAGTTGGTGTTTATTCAAGTGTCTCAGGTGAATTTGATAAAATAATTGACCATTATACATTGCACAAATATTAACGTGGTCTGCATGAAAGTGTTGGCTGCCTGCATTAAAGAGGAGGTGATTTGTTGAAGTAAAGTACTGCATAAATTGTAATGGTTGGTAAATTGATAACCATCATGGGCAGCTAACCATTTTATAAAGGTAGCTGCTAAGACAGTTTACACTGTAGTAGAGAAATTAGCTTTGTATATGCAGGAATCTGACTTGAAACAAGAAAGATTGGTGTAGATTTGATATCATTACAACGTATTTGAGATTGAGACAAGGCTGAGATGCAATCAATCATTTCTGCCAAGGTCACACAAACATTAATTTGCAGCTATGTTCATGAGCATTTTGTTGTCTATTCTATTTAGAAGGCCTAAGCAAGCTTGCCTGTGCTCGTTTCTCCCAGAGGCACCGATTGAACTTCAAACAAGTGTACATATCTTGCAACATCCAAGAGAAGTAGAAAAATATTTCATATATATTTTAATTAGTAATCTCTGTTTTTAGTGACATATCTGTCATAAACAAAAGTTTGAATGCATTGCAATGTACAGCTCCATCCTGTTTTAGAGTAAGCAATATCTGAAAATGTTGTTTGTTCATCCACAGTAGAAATTAGCAATAGCTTTTTTTCAGGAACTAGCTAATTTAGTAAGTTGTATTTATGGTGTGCAATATTTTGAAAATGACAGAATATTAGAAAATGTAGCCATGTAATGCCACATTTTGGTTTAAATATAACTAACTACATTTTGATGTTAACAAGAAACAACAAGCTTCTGGATTGTGTTCTTATTGGAAACTGCTCAACTACGAGTTTGCCTTTTGCATGTGGTAGATCTGCAGGTTCAACGTGGACATGAACAGTTCTCATATCATTTCAGGATGAAATCCGGAACCTTTTGGTGTTGATCTTTTTCTTCTTCTTCTTCTTCTTCTTCTTCTTCTTCGTCTTCTTCTTCTACTTCATTATCCCAGTTGACTTGCACTATAGATATCCTATTAGGAAACATGGATATATGGTAATAATTGCATCATATATCGTGTTTATGTTAAGTAGCACTGCAAACTTCCATCCGAGTTTTTTTGGCTTTAATTTACAGTAGTATACATATGGTAACTTTTGTAATAGAATACACTTTTGTGAGAACATTTTATAAATATTTTTAAAAGCCAGCACACAGAAGTGTTAATGATGTCTCTCATACATTGCTCAACCTTTTGTAGGAGGATTGAAGGTTTTTTTCTTTCTCTTCCTGTAGACAAGCCGTCTTTTAACTACTGTTCCTATTTTGGAGGTTTGCTTGCCTGCCAATAAGTTTAATATATATGTCGGAAGACGATTTGCTCTTCCTTCATATCCAGAGTTACACCAAGTAATATCTGCACATGATCATGTAGCTGTTCTTTATCCTGCTGAAAATGGTATGCAGTGTCTATTCTTAGTCATAATGATTATACAGTAAACTGATTTTATCAATATGAAGTTGATGATGCAAGATGGCATAAAGTAATTAAAATAATAAATATGTCAAAGGTGGCACTTGGTGGTGTAATCTGCATGAGTCTAATGCCATTTTTTGCACAGGTTGCTTTAAGAAAACTAGATTTATGAGCATTTTGGGAATATCTCTGTTAGCTGTCGTGTTCTGCTTTGATGCAGCAACAGTGGCCCATGGCAATTCAAATATCAGTACCAACATCACTTAAAATATTTCCAATTATCTTATCTTGTCCATTATGGATTAAAATCTGTCGTACTGTTGACAGCCTATCAACACTACCATAGATAATAATTCAAAAGGATGAGAAAGCAATTAACAATCTTTTGTCGGGACAACTGATAGCATTTGAGTGCAGTTTTGGTCATGGTTTGGATTTCTGATATCTTATACCATGATGTCACTAAACTTTTGGCCTAGTGGTCCCATTATAGGTCAGGATGCATTGTTATCCTAACTTGAAACAAAGTGACTTGTTTCCCATGGTATGAGATTTCAATTTCTCATATGGCCAGTTTAATGATTCATGGAAATGTTATGCTGATCTCTTGCCTGCTTTCCTTTGCATACTGTGTTAGAACAAATACGGATCATGGTTTAGGAAATGAGTATCGTTTGGGTGTTTTGAATGTTTTTTGGTTTTGTTCACTCAAAGGAGTATAACTCATGAACAGCAACTTTGCCCGAAAACGGATAGAAGACGGATGTCCAACAGTTACTGCAAAACATGTATATAGATTACCAAGCATTCAAGACCTCTTAACAGGTTATCAGGAAGACAAATTTCGAGGATACTCTTTTCAAAGCCATAGTACTGTTAGACCTTGCAGCAACAACACCACTTACCAGTGGCCATTGTAAAAGTGTTGTTAATAGAATGATGCTAGTTAGTGCACCTGCAAGATCCAGTATCAAACAAAGGAGAAAAGAAATGCTTGTTTTATTGCAAGTAGAGCACAGTCTTTTTACACTGGCTTGTCAGACAACAATTTTTGAAAGATTGTTTCTTTCAAAGAGGTAAAACTTTCAAAGAATGAAGATTTGAAAGATTTTCAAAAAAAACTTGTTTATTTATTATGTATGGCTTTAGCAAATTTAAGGATTGCTTTTCATGCAATTTGTTTACATCTTTTCTAAACCCCAACCCCCCCCAACTTCTTTAAGTTGTATGATATTAACGTCTAATGACAGAGTCATTGATTAATCAACAATGCTTTTTTTCAAAGGGCAAACATACCCAAGATGCATGGTTAACAAATTCATCATGCAAATTATTAACTTTTGTTTACTGTTCATAATTTCACAAATCTAAGTCAAAAAAACTTACTCACAGCCGCTCCTGTAATGAGTATAGACCTTTCTCTTTTGTTTTGGTTTTATTACTCTGTTCTGAACTTTATGAATGCATGTTGCACCAGAAAATAATGCATATTGGTAAGAATTTAATATATTCCATGTTCTTCAATATATCCATATGCTCTCATCCATTCTTTAGGGTTCACTCTATTGACATTTTGCTGAAAAGCAGTGCTTGATAATGATAATGATTTTTTTTTAAACTTCCAATTTATTACCTTCTATTATCTCAAATACAAACAAATACTCTCTCAAGTGGCATATTTGAAGGATATATGACATTAGACTGACTTATATTAAAATCAGTACCCAGTTAAAAGTTCAGGATTAGTCCATTCCATATCATGTCTACAGAATATATAGTATGAGGTCCTAATAATACATCCAATCATCTTATCAAATAGTCAGCATTTTCAAATTGTAACCTTTTCAACATTACCATAAACAATTTACTTTCAGTACACATTCCACCAATCACACTCATGCTAAGGCTGATAAAATTGACTTTTGTAATCCTTATTCAAATTTCCTTGATTTGCTAAATTTGTTTCAAAGCCAACTGCTAATTCCATAATTTCCAGACATTTTTCCTTTTTGATGATAATGTCTGGTCTTAGCTCATGACCAGAAATCGGTGTTGGAGATCAAAAACCATCAGTATCGCAGAAGACAGAAAGACCTTGACTTGAAGACTGAATGTAATCAGCTATTATTTTGAGGACTGAATCATGATGCCAGTTGTTTCTACCCTCACTTAGATGTACAGAACAGCCAGAAATAGAATCCTGTAATGTTTGTGGATTTAAGCGAGCATAACAAAGGTTACTGTCAGCCTTTCTCCAAAACTGTAGGTTCTTTAAACTGGGTAAAGTGTTGTTCAGCTAACGTGATATAAAGTTTTACTGGTAAAGCAAGGGGAAAAGATCAATTTTTAACAAGACATCTTTAACAGTGTTAGTTAGCTCCGACTTGTGAATCTGGTTAGACATTTTGAAGTCAAAATGATGACCCAAGTAGCGAAAATATTCTCCCTGTCTTAAGGTTGGGATGTGCTTATTATCGAGAAAAAGCTTTGGCTGAAATTGTACAGATCTTGTAATAGACGTTTTTATGCCAAATGTCGCACATTTGGCCACTCTAAGGATCATTACAACCCATTGACACCATATTGAAAATGACTGAAAAGTAACTGATTCTCATACTCTTGCTCACTGATGACTGCTGCATCATTAATACTAATAGTAATAATAATAATGATGATGATAATAATAATAATAATAATAATGCAAAAGATGCCAAACCGGAAAGCACCTGGACACAATGGTGTGCAAGGTTTCTGGATAAGGACGCTCAATAAACTGCATGAAAGGATAGCAACCCAGTTGAATGAAATACTAGAAGGAACTAAGAAAATACCAGCTTGGTTGACTTACAGTATAACTGTGTTGTGTTAACAAGATAGAATTAAGGGAAATGCAGTTGATTGTTTTAGGCCAATTACCTGCCTGCCACTCATGTGGAAGTTAATGATTGGTATTATATCAGAGGAGATGTACTACTTTCTAGAAAGGCTGCAAGAGGAAAAGCAGGGGGACTAAAGATAAGTTATTGATTGATAAGGTAACACTTAGAGATCGTAAGAAAAGAAAGTCAAATCTAGCTATGGGGTAAATTGATTGTAGGAAAGCCTACCATTTTGTCCCTCATAGCTGGATCTTAGAGTGTCAGAGATGTTTGGTATTGCTGGAAACATCAGGGGTTCTATTGAAGAGAGTATCAAACGATGGAAACTTCTTTTGAATTCCTATGGATCCGATGTATGTGAGGTGGATGTCAACAGAGGCATATTTCAAGGTGATAGCCTTTCTCCATGGATTTTTGTCATGTGTATGATCCTGCTCTCCTTACTTTTACGAAAAGTAAAGGCATTCCCTGTGAATGGGACCAGAGAGAATACAGACTAAACCATCAGCTCTTTATGGATGACCTTAAACTCTTTGGAAAGAACGAAGACCAAATAGATAGCCTGGTGCAAGCAGTATATCTATTTAGTAAGGACATCGTTATGGAGTTTGGTTTGAAAAAGTGTGCAGTGGTTGTTTTGAAGAGGGGTAAAATGGTTAGGTTTGACAGAATCCATCCTACCTTGGTATCTTAGAACTGGATGAGATAAAAGACAAGGAAGTGAAGAAAAAAGTGAGAGCTCAATATAAGAGAAGGTTAAGATTAATGCTAGAATCCAAACTGAATGGCAAGAATAAGATTAAAGCAATCAGTACATGGGTGGTTGCACTTCTGACATATGGAGCGGGAACTATTGAATGGAAAGGTGATGTGTTAAAATAGATTGATAGAACCACACAGAAGACGTTGACTATGTATGGTGCTCTCCATCCCCAAAGTGATCTTGATCGACTGTCCCTTTTGCAAACATTCTGTTGCAAGTTATCAGAGACTAGCATACAAGCCCTTTTCTTAATTGCTGCATCAATTTTAGGAATACATAGGTCGCCTTATCATGTTTTATAACATCTTCGGCTCTGCATTCAATGATTTCAATTTTGTTTCTGTATGACTGAGACCCAGCCAGGCAGATCAATCCACAGTACCCAAAAATTGGTATTATTGTTCTGTATATCAATTCCACAGTCACAGAGTCAATAAGGCGTCGTATCTTTCTCAGTAGGTGTAAACGACCAGTAGCTTGTTTGTAGATTTTGTTAAAGTGTTCCTCAAAGTATCGAGCTTGATCCATATAAACTCCAAGGTACTTATAAGTGGAGGTTCAAATGATTCTCACACTATTCAAGCTGATTTCCATCACTTTTGACTCGAGTTTATTTAGCCTTTTTGTTGTTCTGAAAATCATGCTTTCTGTCTTCCTCTTTTCAAGTTAATTACAAAATCGTTTCAATCAAGCCAGGCTGGCTAGGTCTTCACTTAGTTCCATTTCAATTTTATTCAGTGAGCTAGACGACATGTACATGACTGTGTCATCATCATAAGTTATAAATTTAGAATGTTTTAGAACCTTGTAGGCATCATTGAACTGAATTATGAATAGTAAAGGCCCAATTATTGACCCTCGAGGGACTCCGCAGATTGTTAATACAACTTCTGAAAAGAATCCATTGAACTGGACAACCTGAGCCTGGTTGAAGAGTGAACCCCATTAATTTACACCAGAAACTTCTTCTTTTGTTGAAGCAATGCCCACGTGTTATTTCGCCAAGTTAACCATAGAAAACAAAACGTTCCATAGATCACTGAGGGACTGAAAGAAGTAGACCTGCCCCGGCATTTGAATAAGCTTAAAATCAGTGCTCTTATAGCAAGTTTTAAAGGATGATCATGATCCTTGTTGGGAAGATATATTTTCTACAATCTTCATTAACATGAAGAGGAACTTTACATCCAAAAGTTTACAAATTCATTCATCTTTTGTAAGAAAAATGATTAAAGCTATATTTGTTACGTAAATTGCATAAATCGTTTTCATAATTATGACATCTATCACGGAGGCAGTTTTATTACTTATTCCCATTGACCAGCTTGCTCAGTGGACAGCAGAAGCCTTGCGCTTTTTCTGTAACTAAAATCTTTAGAATGGGACTTATCTCTTTTTTGTTTTACTTTTGCAAGCGTTTTTTCCCTATTTCTACACAAAGCAACAGAGCTCAGCCAGTATGCAAAAGAGCATAAGGAAGAGTTGAAACGAGCACCATTACAGCTAATTGTGGTTGATGGTACATGGAGGGAAGCCAAAGCTCTTTACAAGCAGAATGAATTTCTGCATGTATTACCAGTGGTAAGAAATTGGACATGATTTTAAGACCAAAGCCTTATTCTACAGTAGTTGCTTAGTTCTTATATAATATTAAGTGCATATTTTAAAGATAAATAGTCTTTTGGTGGTACAAAAGTTGACAATAGCATTTAAAAGACACATTGCGAAACACAATGAAAAGCTTTTCCGTCTCACACCTTTCAGAGTATTAGTCATCGGAGCGTAAGAACAGTAAGCAACAGATTTTATGACATAAGAGTGCAGAGCAAACCCAAGCAGTCGAAACACACCCGCCAAAAAGGCATGACAAAATGAATCTCGGCAAAATGATGCAGTTCTTTTGAGACTCCGAGTGAGATTCTTGTTTTCTAATAAATGTTGACATGTGGCAGATTACGAGACGCTTTCAGTTTGTAAGTGCAAAATGTTCTCTCCAACGAATTGGTATATAGAAGACTTCTTGTGGGTACCCGTTTTACAAAACAACGGCTTTCTACCATAATAAGTCGCCAATTCACAATTCTTGGCTCTGCAAGAAATTTAAAGTGCGGAACGCACCAAGGATTATCCGAGGTTAAAGTTTATTTTTTAAAAGAATTCCAGCGTTTCTGTTAATCCACGAAAGTTGGTTTTCTGTCGACACTGATGAGAATTAAATTTTGCCGTTCTTCAAGCAGCACATTCAGAAATTACAAAGAACTGTGTTCATTTTTTACATGGTGAATTTAAGTGAGTGTTGTGATAGATTGAGTCTTTCGATAATACTAGTAGGGTCCACAACTGTTTGAAATATTGCAGAGGTGTCATCCTGGTAGTGATAATAAATGGACAGTTTTTTACTGATATTTTGAAGTAGCGTGGATAGAAATGAATCAAAATAAGAATAGGCAATGTCTCATGTAAGTTGTTTTAAAATTGTAATTTTAAAGTGATTACGATGTTTTAGGTTGTAATTTTGTGGCCTTATTTATTTCCAGGGTTAATTAGCATAGTGTAGACAAGGTGAATAGGGAGCATATCGTACTTGAGTTGTTGAATTCACATAGACACGAAGTGAATTATCAGCATTAATCGAGTCTTCAAACCTCGATTCTTTTGTCATTTAGAACCCCCCTTTTGATATTTGGACTCATTTTTATTAAAGCATATTGACGATGTTAAGTAATTTGGTGAAAAAAACTCACCTGCAATTAACTTCTGTCCGTTTCCTTGTAATTAGGTTAAGGTAACAAGAACTGAAAGGAGCCAGTTTGTTATCAGAACACAGCCGACTATGAAAAGCTTTTCTACTTTAGAAGCTGTAGCGTTCGCTCTTGCAACTGTCGAAGAAAATGGTGAAATAGCTGAGGTAAAAATGCTTTTGTCCTTCGTTACTCTGATTCCTATTTCTGAAGATGTCATGGTTTGACAAACTGCTGATAGCAGGGGACATGTTTTTATACCCTGGTACAACAAACGATACAACGTGTGTGGAGTATGGATAATTGATGAAAATGATGCACTGTTTTTCCCAGAGGAATCCTCTTTCCCTTTAATCTCGTGAGGTGAGCTCGAGACTTTACATGATAGTAACACATACCATACCAATCTCCAGTAAATTGTCGCAACGATGACCATCCTCATTGCCACAGATTGCTCAGATCATGGTAATATGATGCTAGATTCCTACAATTCGTTGTCATTGTCGTCGTCACTATCGTCATCATCATCATCATCGTCATCGTCGTCATCATCACTAGCGTCATTGTCATCGTCTTCATGGTCTTATTATTTCTATATTTCAGTCGTAGATTGTAAAATAAGTTTTAATTCGACAAAATACGTGGGCATTTTAGATATCTTAACAGAACTACTCGACTCGGTGCTTGGTTTTTACCGTATACTGAACTATTTTAGTTGTCGTAAGAAATTTTTCACAGATTTTCACATCGTCCGATTTGTATTTTATGGTCGTAGGTTTTAATTAAACCACTGCAAGCCTTGTGCCGTATTCAGCTGGAACATGGAGCCGTTGTTCATTCAAGTAAAGAGGAAAAACTATTGGAGCTTCAATCCAGAAGCTGAACTAGTGCACGATTTTATCATGTTAGAAACCCAGAATAAATGATATGCGCAGTCTCTTCTGTACGAGGGTGGTGACAAGCCATGGTGCTTGTGAAGTGATCATGGAATTTGTTCGCGCATCAATTAGCTGAGCATGTGATGACGTGGTTGTACTTATGAACAGGTAGACTGAATATAATTAAAGTGTTTTTGATTCAGTTGTTCAGCCCCTTTCGGTGGAACAAGACGCTTAGAACTACCCATAGAAAGACTTTCTGAACTTGATATGCGTAATTTAATTTATTGAATAAAGATAAGACATTGCTTAACTAGCATGAAATGTGATAATGTAAAGCAGGTGTGTTGATGTTTCACGTCTTTCTCGAATATATCATGCAAGTAGTCTTTTACGTTTTTTACATTACACAGACTTATACCAGTTTGGTCCCAGTCTTCAACATCTATCTATCTATCTATCTATCTATCTATCTATCTATCTATCTATCTATCTATCTATCTATCTATCTATCTAT
>JANTCA010013878.1:0-26190 GCA_024741275.1 Chironex yamaguchii | reverse complement strand
TACCATCTCTTCCCATTTATAATACCGTCTGTTCCCGTTTGCAATAGCATCTCTTCCCGTTTGTAATGCCATCTCTTCCCGTTTGTAATAGCATCACTTCCCGTTTATGATACCATGTCTTCCCGTTTATGATACCATTTCTTCCCTTTTATAATACCATCTCTTCCCGTATATAATACCATCTCTTCCCGTTTATGATACCATCTCTTCCCGTTTGTAATACCATCTCCTCCCGTTACTTACCATCTTTATAATACTTTCTCTTCCAGTTTATAATGTCAACCTTCCTGTTACCCTCCTGTCCTTCTCTGGCTTTGTAAGGTAAAGATTTTTCTTGAATTCCCTCAATTACGACGTTGACAATGAAAATCAACGTCAGAAAAGATCATGCTGTCCTATTTCTGTGATATTTCTGTCATATTTCTGTGCGCATGAGAATTGCAGGCATGTCAGTTAATATCAAATGAAGTCATTGGGGTTTCCTTCTCATATTATCGTGACTTCTTGATACAGAAAAGACCCGGCTAATTGATTCTCCCACGTTTTTGTAAGAAAACAAAAGCCCTCATAAGGCAGATGCTGAAAGAATAGTCCTTCAATTTTAAATATTACTCTAAAGGAATGAAAAAATGTCTCAAAAGCTTATATCACTTGTTCCATACCGCTGATTGATCTCTATGTAAAATACAGAGCGGTGTTTCTGAGCATGCAAAACTTTGTAGCAAAGCTGCATTGATATTATAAAATGTAATGAAATTAAATTTTAGTTCATTTGCAGAATAGATAACAACACGGTTTATCACAGCACTCTGTAAATCCAGTTGTTAGTCATTATGCCTTTCACACGTAGCCCAAAGGGTTAAGAAGATCATGGTCGGAAAAAGGGTCTTTGTTTAGACAGCGCATGGATGCTTATTTATCCGAATTATTAAACCAGACTCAGGTTTTTCACTTTGTAAGGTGATTGTACAAGACAGATACAATTCCTTTCGGTAAAAAATGAAGTCAACTCAAGAATCAGTTAGGAATTCTCTCTTATGGAAAGGTCATCAGTGTATTAAGCTTGTCCTGTGTCAAAGCTTATTTAAGAATATTACACAAGGGTATTGGATTAAGAAAAATAATATAGGTTGTGCTGTTTTACCTTGCTTAATACTTTGCTTGTATTGAAAATTTACATCACAGCCTATTTCGGTAAGGACAATGGGCATTAAACATTGACATGACGATAGCGTGTTTTACCATGATGCTCTGAACAAAGATATGAAATTATGTAAATTTAAAAAGCCGTGAATTTCTAGTGTAGAAAAAAGAGCAAAATTTGCTAGCGTGTTATCTTTATATATCTACAATCTGACTCACTAGAAAGGATTTTTGCTCAGAGGTCTCCTTTAAATCATTCATTTTGATTCATTAGGGTCTTGTAGGCTAAAAGGAAGACAGTTTGAGCAAGTAAACTGTGTTAATGTCTTTAAAATTGAAATCAATCGATAACATCCTGTTTCATACTTTATTAAGTACTCTTCCAATATTTCAGAAAATCTGTTAATTATTGATAAGGACATTGCTATTGCAACTTGCCGACGATCATCTTTCGATGTAAGAAAGTAGATGCCTACTAATAATTCACTTTAATATCAATTAAGAAATAAATGTGTACAAATGGTAATTGTTGTCGTGGCTTGTGTGGGCTCTTTGTACCAACTAAAATTTCGTGTAAATTTTTCAAGTAAAAATATACTGTTCACAGACAAATGTATGTCTGTTACATGCCACGCAGTCAAAAATGTGTTAAGAATGTAACAATAAGTTTATAATATACTTCGTAATGTGTTGGCTCGTACAACCTATTTCTAATTAGCTTATGTTCTAAATACCAATAGTACATACAATTTTTTACACCACAGGATGCCTCAACAATTTAGAGTTTTTGCCATATATTTAACTTTGCTGTATAATATAACGCGTGTTTCTTAACCAAATGATTAAAAATTCCTCGAGACTTTCTTCAGGCCAATGCGAATTGCGAGTTTATCACTACCTTTGTACTATTTTAAAGCAAAAATTTCATACAAATGTCACAATTGTTACAAGTATAAGAATTAATTGAGGATCATAATTGATGAATAAACAGTAACACCAGGTTACTTCAATAATTGCTTATCCTTTGAAATGTATAGTGCGATTACAATTGATATCAATCAAGGTATATATTAGACACTTGTTGCCTTCTTATTGTTAATTATCCCGATACAATTTACAAAAAGAATTTTGTTGATAGATTATCATCTCTACTTCTTGAACAATATTTTTGTAGTACAAAACTTGAAAATCGGCTGAAGATATTGAATTTTGGACAATGCGCTAAAAGCATACATAAAAACTTTATTTCGTCTGACACTCTTCTGAGTATTAAACGGCAGAAAAGAAAGTCCAGAATGCGCCAACATGTATAAGACGAGAATTTTCAGATAATTGTCACAGCTAAATAGTCCTTTTATCTAAGTGTAAGAAATTCAGTGCTCTGTAGGTAGAAAAAATTAGTTTTTTTGTTGGACTCTTGTAATAATGCTTTGTTTCTTTATTTTCTCGTTGTCTTTTCCTGGTCTTGTTTATGGTTGGCTAGTTTTCATACATGTTTCTTATAAAAAGGTTGCCGCATATCTGTACTTTCATTTATGACGATTCATACTCTGAAAACTTTCAGACAAAAAAAGCCTTGAAGAAGTCTAAGGACTTCTGTAAGCTATTTAGATTTCAATCAAGGTCCGTAGTTATTCAGAATGAAAAGATTTGAAGACTGAAACAGGAATGTTTAAGTAAAGAAATCGATCCTCGTAAGATCATTTTTAATTAATCATCCTATGAGCTTAATGACATAGAAAAGATAATTTTGTCTCGTAGGCTTAAATTTGGTATTCGCCAAGATAACTTAAATCCCTTCGAAAACTGGTCAGAAGTTTAAAAAATCAACAGGTTAGTGGCAAAGGCCTTATTGATTTTAATTTTGTTGAAAGACAAAGCTTTGTCCACTTTTCATTATTATTCTCCTGACTGTCTTTCATTAAATATTAGTAGAGCTGAATTATCAGCACTTAGAAAGCTATTTATGAATAAGGATCTAGTCATCTTGTGCACAGATAAGGGCAATGAGGTCATAATACTTAATTGAACGAATTACATTAATAGATTTCTCCAATACTTAAACACCCAACATCTTAATATCAATTTCACACTTGAACTAAAAGACAATCACTCACTACCCTTTTTAGAAGTTCTGGTTAGTCACGATGGCTATGGCTTCATTACCAATCTATATCGCAAGAAAACATTTACAGGCATGTACACAAACTTTGAAAGCCTATCGTCTTATAAATATAAACTTAATCTTATTACTGTCCTTAATCCTGTTCTTACAGCAAAATCGTTTTCCAATACATTGATAGACTTGCTAAAACATTTTTGGACAAGCAGTATGTATAGAAAGAAAAACCGGCAACTGTGCCTAAACTCCTCTGCTTACCTTATTTAGGCCCATACAGTATTTGTATTAAAAAGAAATTTTTGTGTAAAGTGTACCCCCACATTGACTTTCGCGTTACTTTTCGGTCAGCCAAACGCATTGAAATTTTTTTCTCCTTTAAAGATCGTGTTCCTATACATATGTGTTCCTCTATAGTACATAAGTTTACGTGTAGTAAGCGCCAGGCTGCTTATTATACCAAAACTTACGCCATTTTATTGTTCCTTGTAAGGAACATTTAGGGCTTAACAAAAAAGGAGATACCATTAAGGGTGCTGCTTTATCCATCAGGGACCATATTAATGAAACTGTTCGTGCCGCCTCCTTTCAAGATTTTTGTATTCTTGAAAAAGCCACCAATGAGCTCGACTTATTAATACACGAAAGTCTTCTTATTATTAAGTATCGTCCCACATTCAACCAACAAAACTCTTCCATACCCCTCTACTTATTTTAATGTCAATTGATTTTATGTTGCTTTGCATATTTAGGGATCTTGTTTGGATTTATGGTATGTTCACTATTTCGTTGTCCTTACATAATTGTCTTAGTATTTGATAGAAGCCTTTTATTCCCATTAGAATGCTTTTGTTAAATTGTAATGCTTCAATAAACTTTTTCCAACACTTAAGATACCGAATTTTCTTCTCACTAGTTGAAGATGAGACAAGCTCGTCTCGAAACGTCCTAGCAGAATTCATGTAATATCTTAATGTATTAATTTGTGAATTGTATTTGTTCGTATAGAAGCATGGAATAATCAACAAGGGACTTGTCCTTTTTGTAATTCTGAAATGTTGGTCGTGGTGATTATAATTTTCAAGCTTTTAAGACCGTTTTTTACTGCAAATATGTCGCACATTTTCAAGGCGATTCATATTTCTCAATCACAGCCGTTTTAACATTCTCTTTTCATTAATAGTGTTACATTACATACCGACCATAGCATGGAGAATACAATGAAATACAAATTTTAACGTGATGTTAATGTACTTATAATGGTGACTACGAGTTCTCATTTCATATTGTAGTTTAAACTTCTTGAGGTTTGCTCAACCCAACGTATCAATGAAGTGATGGCAAAATTTTATTCTCAGGCTGATAATCGAAACTTGAAGAGCATAAAAGGATGATTAAGAGTATCATCTCGAGTTCTCCTGACTCATTTTACAAAAGCTTCTTCCAATATCTTACACATGCTTAACTGCATAACGAAGAAAACGATGTTAAGGGTTTTTGTGAGTGTGTAGAAAATGGACAGAATCCTAGAAATAATTATGTACGATATGACAGAAAGTTGACAATGGGGATTGTAATGAGACTGTCGGCAAATATAGACTAGAGAAGGCAAGAGAAGGAAAATAAACAGAATTATGCAAAGCAAACGATTAAGTAGTTTATAAGACATAGTTCAAAGACCATCCAAGACAATTCTGAACATAGAACAACCGAGGTAGTCACATCAGAGACCAAATTGATAATACAACCATTAACAAAATGTTGTTCAACTTGCAAATTCTTATTCTGGCACAGTGTGTGATAGTAACCAAATTCCAATAATATGCAAACTGAATATCAAACTAAATGAAAAATCAGAAGAGAAAGATGTGAAATTAAAAGCGTAAGCCCTAAGGCATAATCAAGAACTCAAAAACTTGTCAGGGGTAGAAGTGAACTTCCAAACGAACTAAGAAACACATGGGTCATTTTCCAGGAAACAGTTGTAACATTAACAAAGAGGATTATAACAAAGTAAGAAAAGCAAAGGAAATAGAAAAGGAAAACACGAGAAAGTTTAGATATAACGCAAAAACCACTAAAGCCTTTTCACTAAAGAATTGCAAAGAATACAAAGCATTAGACCAGTATATAAGAGCAAATTTTAAACCGGCTCAGGAACCATGATTGATCTCCAAATTTGTCGAAATTAAGAAAATATATATAATAGGGTTAAAGACCTTATTAACTTGCCAATGTGCTGACTGCATTAAGAATTTACAAGGAAATTGTAATGATTGGATGAGAGGTAATTAAACAAAAACAAAGAGAGTTGTTTGAAGACAATAGGCAATCAGATTTGCGAAGACCAAGGATATTGCAAATGGAAGTGAGAGATGTCATGCAAAGAATAAAACATTGAAGCCGAGTGGACTTGATGTTACGTGCACTACAGCATTTGATAAAGTGTAGGTATACAGCGCCATTACTATTTGATCACTTCAACGTAAAAACGGAAAGACTGGACCGTGTTAAAAACTTATATTAGGACCAGCCAGACTATTATCAGAGTTGGCGAAAACATGAATGAATTTAGACAGATACAGTGAGGAGCTAGGCAGGGATGTGCATTTTTCTCACGCTAATATAATGAAGCGATTATGGAGGAAGTAAACTAAGAGGATGGTGTGTATGTAGGAAGAAGGAACACTACCAGTTTAATATACGCAGATGACACAGACACTACTGCTGAGAAGAGAAGTTCTAAGCAATAATTAATGACGTAATTGATATGAGTGAGGAAGTTGGTACCTAAATAAAGTGCAATACATGCTAATCAGCTAATTAGCATGAATCTGAAGAACAGGTTTAGTTGCCTAGATAGCACTATTGTAGAAAATGAGATAGAGGATTAGATAGAAAATTTTCGTCAATCATGATCATTAGCATCGTTGATATTATCATCATTACCACCGTCAATATGATTATCATCTCGAAAATTATCGTCAATCAGGATCATTAGCATCGTTGATATTATCATCATTACCATATATAGTATTTTCGTTTTCTCTTTTTCATTTTTCATCATTGTTTTATATTAGGTTGAATCGATCCATGATCCTTATAAAAAGGTTGTTATATATCTATACAATCGTTTCTGATGATTCATGCTCTGAAGAGCATTAGATGAAAACAGCTTCAAAAAATTCTTTAACGGAATGTCGCAAATTTTAATCTTTCTTGTATTTCATAGAAAAGTGAATGAAAGGCACAGTCCTCGGCCAGGCAGCCGAGTTCAAGCCATATTTTGGCTGACGCCAAAACAATAGTCCTTTATGAAATCTGTAATGAATACTTTATTAGTCAAAGAAAGTCAAACATAAAAATTAATATTTCCGGAGTGACTATATTCCTTTGGATGAAAATCCCTCAGAACTATATATCAAATCTGTTGACATTTGACCAAAATTGCAGAATATCAGCGATACTTTGGTTGGGTTTTCACTGTCTGTATCGTTATTCAGGACCATAATCGGTCTTGGAAAAAATGGTGGGATGTGGGGTTGGGATGTGTGCAAAATGTCTGCCAAAAACTAGATTCGTCAGTTACCTCTTCATTTGATAAAGGTTAAGCCCAAAGCCCTGTTGCAAATCAGGACATTGCAAACATCTAACACACAGGAAATGTTGGCACACGGTCGTTAGTTAATTCCATGATGCAAAGTTCTGCATTTATAGCCGACAATTGTTAACAGAGAGGTTTTGAAAATGTTCACTTTGCGGAAAACTGTGGAGGGAGGCAACAATTGCCCTCCCCCCCTGCGACTATGGCCGTGCTATTTGTTACCTTATAGTGTTAAACGTTCTGCAGAACCCCTTTTTGTATCCAACTTTCCATTATGGTTTGGAATAAATCCCGGCTAAGGTATGCTAATTGTCAAACAGTTTCGTATTATTTTTGAATACCTTCAAAAATTTTTAATACGGTACATTTAGATTTATGGGAGTTGTTGTACAGACAAACAAAAGTAAAACAGGCCGACCGACAAACAAACATACAGGCAGGCAAAGAAAGACTCACTAAAACATTAATTTCTTAGCGGACACAATTCATCAATTGTATTGTCAAGGTAGTCCTAAGAAACTTTAGCACAAATTAAAAGACAGGGGTTTTTGTTTTTATTCTACATTTTGATTCGATATTTGCTCTTTTTTCCATTTTGGTGGGCTTTTTCCATTACGCCATTTATCAGTGAAAGTACACAAGCATTTCGTATTGAGAAACGTAAACATTGTCGAGCAGGGCAGTTATCTTCATCGGTAGCAATTTCATGAACTTCACTTGATTAATTTATAAACGGTCATGATAACTGTAAAAATGTGTGATTCAAAGACAGAAGAGTAGACATGCTTACTCCACCTGCTTGAGATCTTGTCGCTTAATTGCTAAACATACCTGCTACGTGTAAGGAAAGAAATTGACATCAATTTAGTTTATTAACTCTCACCAAAACTCATCACTATGAGAACCACAGCTGCAGATGATATGTACAAATAATCTATACTGCTTTGTAGAACCTCTGGTTAATTATCAGATTTTTAGTAATATTACAAGGGCGATAAATGTATAATAAGTTATCACATATTGAAGTCGTGTAAAATTCTTACTCTCGTGTTCTGCTAATCGAATTTAAAAACTTTTAAATTACTTTCAAAGCTTATTACTTAACATATGAATGTTTCTTTATCCTTAACAACCTAAGCCGATGAAGATAATAACGATTATGGTATTTACCAAATACATCTGCCTTCCTTGAGGCTCTATTTCCACTTTTAACCATCACTGCAGCAACAATTCTATCTCTTTAAGCTACTTGTTTGGTATTAAATATATACTTACTGTCGTTTGTTATTTGATATCACGTTTAAAGATTATCGTATAACGTTCAAATTAAAAGTGATAGTTTATTAGTGAGCCCTGTAATGATACGAAGCTAGTGTAGATTAAATGTGTCCCCTCTAAATGATATGTGTATCACAATGAATTTTTGTATCAACAACTACATTTTGCTGCACTGTTAGAAATATTTGATAAGTTGTCATTGAGCAGTACCGATATGCGGGTCGTTTTGCAGAGGCAGAGAAAGCAGACAAACAATAAATATTGATACAAAGAGCTACGTTGTTGACATAAAAGTAAAGTACGATCACACTAACGGAATAAATAATGCAATGCATTTCAAAAAAGATTTGCCGAAGCAGATTAACAAGATGAACATAAAATGTAATTAGGGTTAACAGTAATACACTACATTCTTACTTTGTAAATGCTTTTATACAATCTTTTTGTGGTACTTTGTAGGCAGAAAGAATTCGTTTTTTCACTTGGACTCTTCCAATAATGTTTTATTTCTTCATTTTCTCTTTCTTTGTTTCTTCCGTGTTTAAGATTGGCTAGTTTTGAAACATGTTTCGTATAAATAGGTTGCCATATAGATACACTTTCCTTTCCGACGATTCATACGCTGAAAAGTGTCAGACGAAAAAAGCTTTTAAGTATGTTTTTAGCGCAATATCGCAAATTTTCAAGGCAAAATGCATTTATGTATCCACGAGATGCGTTTTTTGTTTGAATATTGTAGTAGCTACTGCAAAAAAATTGATTGATTTCCAGAACAATCTCTACAATTCCTGTCGAGAAGGAGAGTGAAAAATACTTCCAACAAACCAAAAAGATTTGAGTTGCTCAAATATATATGGCTTAGTAGTTATTTTTGTTGACTTACAAATTGATTATATCGGAAATTAGTAAACGACTCAGTTATTCAAATCATTACTGCACATCATTATATCTGATATTAATTTTGTCACCGTGATTGAGGGAGATATTATTAAGTCAACGTCTCAATAATAAGGTCGATTGTACGACTTTGCAAGAGTGTGTAGAAGCGAAAAGTCAATGGCCCTTCAATAACAATAAGTAATTAAAATCAAAGCACCTATTTAAGTTTTGAAATGGGTTGTATATTAATTGAATTTGTATCCAAGTAAGTGAAAGTGTAAAATGTGCAGGAAGGGTTATAATAGTTTGAATAAATTAACAGGTATACCAAGTTTATAAAGTCATCATGGCTTAGCTTTGCAATTAAAAGAATAAAAAGGAAATGATCCTTGCTGATTACAGACAAAGTCGTGATTGAACAAAGACATGCAAGACAGACATGCACACCTGCATCTGCTCCATATGAAGGCCTAACCAGAGTTTGATTACGCCGAGCTGGGATAACCAGAGAAGGTACATGGACAACAAAATCATATAATTCAGAACTTGAAACTACGGGCTCCCTGTTGCAAAAGTGCCATTTTTTCTCGTCAGGCAAACAGCTCGACTTGCAGAGTTAAAATGGCAATGATAAGAAAGCTTGGTAGAGTTGTGTTCAATTCGGAGATGCAAAGACGTGACGACACAATACGTAACATCATATGAATCCACACTTCTGGCTTTTGGCAAAACAGAAGTAGCGTATTTCCTCAAAATAGCGCCCACGCGCTCATTTAAAAGTCAACCTTCGAGGGGAGGTGCTCACTGGGGGGGAGGGCATTCACTTACAAATCTGCGCTTTTGGAGGGCGCTCCTTTTAATCCGTTAAAGTACAAAAACAATCTGAACTATCAAGGGTGCTGGATTATTTCCTAAAGCACCATGATGTTAAATCAATCAACGCCTAAGTCACTGGTAAACGAAAGCAAGAAGTCGACTTAGCTATCTCAATACACAGTGCACACAAAACACAAAAAACTGCCCTTATACTGCAAGCAAACTTAAAGAAAAGAAAGAAACTTTTTAGCCCCTTTGCCTGTAGCCAGACTTTCGACTGTTTTTTGTATGGTTTTTTTGGTATAATATATTTTGTTTGCGATGGTGGGTCTGTCTTCTTTTCATACTTTCCATTTTGTTGGCAAATTGTTATTACATGGCAGGGGCACTCTTTCTTGGGGAGGCACTCTTCTGAGGAAATACGGTACTGTAGAGCAAAAAAGCTGAAACAAGCTATTATTTCTGTAAGTGATCAAAATTACTCAAGTGAAAATTAAGTCACTTTAAAACTATTAGGGTATCTGGTGTATGATTAAAAGTGTATTAACCCTACGCTTACAAACAATTATTTTCATTTCTCTCCCTCCCTTATTGTTGGTTATCTGTTCCTCGGGCTATATAGACTGCCAGATCGATTGCAATCCATCACTGGTATGAAAAAGAACGCATATGATATGAAATATGCAAAGAAATTCCTGGGAGTCTTCAAAGATATGAGAGGGGTAACCAAAGGCATAATTTGGGACAGCAATAAAGATATGTTTACATTTGATTTAAGCGGGGCTGGAAAAGGAACAGCTGAAAATGAAAGGATGAAAGGATGTTATTATTGTTTTAAATTAATTATTGCTAAGTATTAAACATTGTATAGATGAGTAGGAGTGTGATGCTTTGTTATATTTTGATAGATATTTCATCTTTGCTTGATTATTTTTATTAGTGTGTCTTTTGCAATCACTCTTGCAGATAAGGTAAGGAAGGATGCAATTTTTTGTTTCTATTCAGAGATTTTTTCATTGTATAAATTGGCACAGGTGGACTGTGACAATACGAAAGTTTACAATGGAAGCGTTTAAGCATGTAATTGCCTACAGATATGTTCGGAAATAGAATTAGTTGTTGCCCATAGAATATGACATTAAACTTTACAAACAATAAGATACACTTAAAATATCAAAGAGACTCTGAAAACAACCATCTACTTTTTAACAAATTGATGATATTGTGTATCGAGGCTTAAAAGGGAGGCAAACAGTAGAAGGGATTGTTACATCCACATGAGGTGCAGCTTTTCCGTTCTTTTGAAAGGAAAAACATTGATGCTGTGATTTCATAGCCTTTACAGTGTCTTTGATGAAATAGCAACAGGTTAACATAGCCCAATCTCCCTGTTCAAAATTTATGGAAGTCTATATATGACAAACGTAAAAATCAATGGACTACCTATTTGAAGAATATATTCAGTGACCTCAAATCTTCTTGCGTATTTAAATTGATACGAGTATAATCAATTAGAACATGGATGTAGATATGTAGGTAAAGAAGGAGACAAGTTTACGTAGGTTGATACAAAGGTAGATCATGAGAGGATAAAGTGACCACAAGTTAGATCATTTAGAAAGATCGATTATAGCATGTAGAAGTAGACATTTTCCACACCAAGAGATATTTTGTAAGAACAACCGATGCTCAGTATACCAATATTATAATAAAAACTACATTTTATTGTCAAACCAAGGAACAATACGAAACAAACATTGTCTGGCAATATATGCAAAGAATGTAGTCTTACTTTAAACAAATCTATGATTTTTCTTCAAGTATATACGTCTAAAGGAATGCCAAGTTATTTTTGCAATAATCTAAACAAAGGTACAAGTATTTTGTTTGCTTCAAAAATGGATTTGCGCCTACTGGACGTTTCCCACAAAAATAGCGCAACCTAGAAATTGAACTGTTGTTTTCCGTCACGATTGTGTTTGTCTGGATATTAATTTAAATATTGAGTCATATCACTAGATTATAGTAGACTCCCGATACCTCCAACCTCCGGTAAGTCCAACATTTGTCAAGTCGAACTGATTTTGCATTTCCCTTCAACAATACTATCATAAGGAACTACCTGATAACTCAAACATTCGATAATTCAAACCTCGATAACTCGAACATTTGATAACTCGAATCATTTTCATCGGTCCTTGAAAGTTTGAGTTATCGGGAGCTTACTGTGTTTCTTTTCTAACTCATAACATTATATTTATTACTAGCATTATCAACAAACGAACATTAGGAGATGGATATATTAGGGGTGCGATTGTTCGAGGATATAGTTTACCATTAATTGTTTTGCTTTGCATATTATCCTTCTGTCATCAACTTCAACAAAATGTAAGAAAAGAAAGTAACAGACATTTCAGGCTTAATAACGCGTTTTTGTTGATTCTCCCGGACAAATTTTCTAAAAACCGAGAGCAAAACGACTCTCTCGTGTAAATTTGAATAGAACTTCAAAGATCATTATATATTTCATTAACAATACAACATACACGTCTTCTACATTCTTTTGATAATTTAACATTGTTTTTGCCAGGAAAATTTAGAGACAGTAGATATAAATGTGAAAGTATTAGAAAACTGTACCGCCGAGGTTGTGGGTACCTGATATTGACAACAGAGAATGAAACTGGTGCAGCCATTTGCCTCATCTACAAAATATTTTTGCTGAGCATTCTCTCTTTAAGCGCCACTTTTACGGTAATTTTGTCTCTGCACGAGCATCAAATCATTCTTTTACTTACTTCAGTCTTTGGATAATAGTACTTAGTTGGATTCTAAACCCAACACCTAGTCCTTATATTTCAAGCCTGTTACTTTTAATTATCAAATAAAGAAGGTGCAGTCTATTTTCTGACATTAAGTACTAATGTTACAGTACACAACTCGATTTTTCATTAAAAATTAACGGAATTCGAAAGTAACACAATCATTTTGATTAGTTATAACCCCTTTGATGCCTACTCTTTCTATTTTCAGTAGTATGAGACCCCTACGAATACAGCATTGATGTTACAATAGAACCTTGATTGCCAGAGGACTGCTTTTGAGATAACAACTAATTTATTCTTCATCTCAAAATGTCCTATTCGAGTCACCTAAAAACACGTTGCTGTTTACATGTTAAGAGCATGGAGTTCCTGTTATGAAACTCCTTAACCAGTTGTTTCTTACATTCAAAACTTAAAACTTTACAGGTAGCTAAGTGCTGAGTATGACACAATGATATCACAGGTTTATGCGTATTTATTCCATAGTACCCCAGTGAAGTAAAAGTATTGAAATACACAAAAGATGAACAGATCTTTATAAAGCATTTCGCTTTTCTAACCAGTAAGGCAGCTTCAAGACCTCATCGTGACAGAAGGAATTACCAAAATGGGAATTACGCAAACTCATTTTCAATTGCTCCGAAAAAGAATATCATCACTTTGCAAGAATGTCTCATGAAAGGTGTTAAAATCTTCTGTAATTCACGGCTAAACTAACTAAGCTCACTGTCGTGTCTAACGTATCGGAAATTTATCTTTCAAGAAATGCTGAAATTATCAATTGGCTTGAAAACGCTGTATCCTACTGCTTGCTATTGGAAATAATTGAAATTACAGAACTAAGACCAAGGCAGAGAACTGTAGAAATGATAACACAGAAATAGGTGTTAATTATTGCCAAATATGACAATGAAGTTATTGATTACCTTTGGTCTTTGTTTCATATTTCAAGGACAAAAATGGAGCGAAGACATGGTACATTTTTAGGTTTCGGTATAAACAGAGTAAATAAAAAAATAGTTATACCAAATATAATTTTCTTACTGCCCTTTCAAATTATTTACAAATTATTTACTGTCAATTGCTTTGTTGATCTATTCCCTGTTCCTTCTTCTGGATAGAACAAAAAACAACGTAGTATAAATTTCAGCTGCATAAGTTTTTGAAGTAAAAAAACCACACGCGCCGTAAAACAGATATGCCTGGTCTGTTGCTTTTTAATGGACGTTTGACAAACTGGCGAGTACCATGCATTATTTCCTCTCCGTTATATTATATTGTGGCATATCATTCATTATAAATTTTACGATACAAAATTATTCACACTGCTGACAGAGTTTTGTCATGTGTTTTTGAATGAGACCTTATATACGTATACATTCATCAAAATTCTGTAAGACTTCTTAAGAATGCTTTAGCTTAATGCATTGTGTAAATGGGTCGGTACATAAGCTTACAAGGATACCCAACATTCATGCATTCATCGCCCAATTTGACATGAATTCTTTCACCCAGTAGCGGAAGAAATCGGCGCATGGCACCTTCAGTAAAATAGCGATGGACAGGTGGTTATTCTGTATAAACAAAGTTTTGGTTTAATTAAATAAAACGTTTGCCCTCAGATTTCAATGCATTATGAATGGGCAAAGAGCTTAAGGCCGATATCAAAGATGAACAGTTTGCGTCTTTAGGGAAGCTCGCTAATATGATCTCAAACATATGACTGTATACATTTGGTGTCCATTTGCCAAACAGTAACGAAATAGATGGTGCCAGATAAGACTAGATTAAATATTGTTATTATTTACTGATTTATGTTTGAGCGTACTAGTATTTAGAAGAGAGGTCTCGGAAAGAAAGATTAGAGGAATATTTGAGTAAACTTGCTCGTGTCTTTAGCAATATGAGATTGTTTTAAAAATTCATGATTTTTCAACGGCGGCATTATTTGAAAGTATTTGGCTTTCAAACATCGTGATATCTAATAGCGCTTATTTCCTTATCAGAACAAAGAAACTTGGTCAATATATCAACACTGACGGCTTTATTAGTTTTTGATGATTGAAATATTTTAAGGACAGCGTTTTCTGTCTTTTGTGTATTTCTTACCCCAGCATGCAAAATGCTCCTAGTGCAACGTTCATTTCATTTTAACACAGAATCGATAAACATTCAATAAATTTTCATGGTTCAAGACACATAATCCTGTCTTCCTTTTTCTAACTGATAATAACCTTGGAAATCACTGGTCGACTATTTTCAGTGAGATTTTATTCACAATATTGATAACTAAACACGAATTATCAAACTGTTGGATGTTAAATAAAGGAGACACTTTCTGTGAGTCATGAACAGAAGAAGAAACACAAATAACTACCATGGGGAGAAAAGGATTTAAAAATTCAGGAAATCAGAGAATGAAAGTGTTGCTTGACTTCTCAGTTTGTTTAAGCATTTCAATCTCAGCTGTAGCCTTAAAAATAGGAAAACTAGGCATCAGTTAATCAGCATGGCGATGCAAATAAAGCACGTTTTTATTCATTGTCTTTAGTCAGACGTGATTTTCTTGAAAGTCTCATCAACTGATTTTCGATGGCTCACAGCCATGACAAGGTAAAATTGAATGCATAGACTAACGTATCCTTAACTCCACTAAGACTGTAAACCTCTTTGTTAAAACATACCGCGTTTCAAAAACAAGTATCCTCTACTAATCCCATGTTAGGTCAAAGCAGAAGAAATGCGTCAAGTTCATTCTTTGATTTGCTTTTCTCTCGCTATTCTCTAGAACTGACATTCTGCAGAAATGAGATTTGCTTTTTCGAATAAAATAATTTGAATACCAACAAAAGAATTGGTATTATACAGCTAAGTTGTTTCTGCCTGTGTCTAATATAATGTAGTTGATGATTTCATACAATTAAAGCGAAGCAATATCAAACAAATATTGTTAGATATGTATGAAACTGACGGAATAATATCCGTGCTAATTTAAACTAGGACTATTTATATAAATTTAACAAGTTTTCTCGTGCCATGGAAAATGTTTTCCTTACTTTAGTTACTTTTGATATTAATTTTAGGAAACACAAGCGCCAGTTCAAGTTGTTTGTATTATTTTTGAGAAATAAGGAAATGAAGCCGATAGTTCAAAACCAATTTTAAATACGATTAGGTATTTTAAAAATCAACTGCAGAACGATACTGACCAGCCATGACGCTGTATATGATGATCTGATCTTAAATCATTTTTCTTGTCTATGCCCCCCCTGTCATGATCACGGTTACGACAGGCAAAAGAAGAATAGATCGATTTAGTAAGCAATTGTCTATCTGTCAAAAGCAAAATTTTTTAGTAAGCAGAGCTCATTTATCAAGTTAATTTATTTATTGCACCTTAAACAGCAGTCAACAGCAGCAACTTTAGGTAGTCCTCTGCTTGACATAAGTATTCTCCAATTGTTTCTATCTGTACTAAATACCAGTTCATTATTGCATGGAAAACCTACATATAATTTGACCTTTGCTTTTTATCATTTATTTACTCTTACATAGCTGATCTCACTTTTACAGTGCAAAACTACCTCTTATTAATTGATATTATCAATCCTCTCCCTGACCTATTTCACCTTAAAATATGAGAAATGCTATTTTAATTTGGAGTAATCAGAAGACAGTACTTCAAGATATCCTTCAAAAGCACGGTGATTTTGCCAATTCTGCCTAAAGTATATTAACGATGACTTACCAAGCGCAGGCTACATGCATAGATTGAATACAACGTAGATGTTGAAAGAACTAATTTTGGTTAGACGTATCTCAAATTAGTGAAAATAATGAGTGAAAACCCATTTAATAACTAATGTTAGGTCCTAGCTAATACATACCTACTATTTTTACAATGCTACTTCCATATACTGATATTGAATGCCAATTATTACTAAGTAAATAACTCAAGGTCACATTTAAAAAGCATGCAGCTTACGATTTATCAAATCGTAAAGTAAAAAGTGGTTAAACTTCAGGAAACAGTATGAGTAGTGATGACTAAAAGTATTTTAAATATTTCATCGAACAAAAGGGACAAAAAATTTGAATCAAATTTCACAAACGTATTATTTAAATTAAATTTCACAACGTCAAGGAGCTCGCAACGTGTTCAATTTCATCTATGTTTGCAAGACAGAGACATTTTAGAGGATATTGTAGATGCTATTAAAACTGTACTTTACTATGAATGAAGACGTTTCTCCATTTTCCTCAGAAACAGGTGACAAATCAAGAATTGATATTTATTAATCTTGGTGGCTTTTACGTTGTTGACAAAAGTACAATGTACAAAATTGTATGAAAATGAATTAGATTTATTTTCCAAAAGTAGATTGAAGTAAACTTGTGTTATCAGTTATGAACATTCATGTTTTTACAATTTCCGTTTAAATTATTACGACATTAGTGCAGCACATTTGTAAGTTTAAATAATTGCATTAAAAGAAAATAACACCACTATGATGGACGAAAATACAATAAATATCGGTGCTTTAAGGGACAAAAAATGTTATATTACTTTAATCCATAAAACGAATAGCTTTAAAACTGGTTTGTTCTGCTTTTCAAAATTTTAACTTACTATTTAGCTTGCATTGGAGGTATTTCACACCACGTTGCCATGTCTGATTTGTTAGCCAAAATCCCCAATAAGTGAGTTGATTAACATAACGAAAGTGGTTTAAACGAAAGAAGTTTTAATAACTGCCTCATCATTATATACTGACGCAGATAATATTGCTCTTAAATTATTTTAATCTCTACTGTGATGAAAGTATATTCATCTGCACAAGATTTTGAATCTTGTGCAAGTGTACATGGAGATACTTCTACTCTGTATATCGTAGAATTTCGTTATTGATGCTTGTTGGCTATTCTATCAAGTAAGTTGATATGTTGCCAATTATCTTCTTGAATATGGCAAGAAATGAGAAAGTCTGCTTTGTTTGGTTTATCGCATGAGTATATCAGTATATGAGTTTCTACTACTTTTCCCTCTTCGTATTGATCCATTGCCACTTCGTACTCTACAAAGTGCCTTAGCTTGCTGCGGTCTCTCGTTCTAAAATGAGACCTCTAGAGGTAACTGTATCTAACTTTTATGAAACAAAAATCTTCTTTGGATTGCCTTTATTCAAGAGTTATGTAGACCTTTTCATTTAATGTTCGTAACATGTTTTATGCTTAACATCTTGCTAACGATTTATTATGAGAACATGTACAATTTATTTCAATTTCTTGTGGAGAGAATCATCTTCGGTCGAAAAGAAAATTTGAGAAAAGTGCTTCTCCAGCCCAATCCTATCTTCAGTTTCCAATGCTGGATACCGCCAAATCCGTCTAGTAGCTGGAATCAAGAAAACCACTATTATCAAGTCAATTCACACTTTTCTGTCTAGTTCTTGTAATTGTTTCCTGTTTTGTTGCTTTTGTTCTTTGCCCGTTGTTGTGATTTTGTTTTCCTACTTCCTTTTTCACAATAACAGGAATTCTATCAGTGCAGTTTATTCCTTTCTGTTGTGTTGCAAGCTAGAATTGCACAATTTTTACTATGTAATTATTCACTGCTTTAGTTTTTGCATTTCTATTATTCAGATTGTTGCTAATTGTACTTATTATTCATTAGACAGTAGTTTAATTCATAAGTTTAATAAATTTTGTGTTTTGGCTTTAGATCTTGTCAGTGCCATCAACTTCGTCTGTCTGTCTGTCTGTCTGTCTGTCTGTGGGTCTATCTATCTATCTATCTATCTATCTATCTATCTCTCTCTCAATCAATCAATATATCTATTTATCTATCTATCTATCTATCTATCAATCGATATATCAATTTATCTGTCTATCTATCTATCTATCTATCTATCAATCGATATATCTATCTATCTATCTATCTATCTATCGATATATCTATTTATCTATCTATTTATCTATCTATCTATCTATCTATCTATCTATCTATCTAAAAATATATATGTTCCCTTGTATGCTCCTCTTTTCTTTTCTTTTTTGTAATTTAGCAAAAATTTGTTTACGTTTGCTCAACAGGATAGTTTTCGCTGTCTATCCAGCACACGCATTATATGCTGACATGTCATTTATTTTTATGAAAATATCAGAAAAATTTGCGATGACGTGAGAAAAATATAGAACTTTAAAGTCATGTCCTTTACTCTGAAAGTTACCAGCCCAATTATCTTTTAACAGCTATCACTGACGCATAAAAAACAGTTTTGGAATACATACATAGATAGACGAACCTTTGGAATTGATTTTCTAAGACACCTTGACACTTAAACACAAGAGCGATCTTTTGTTGATTGATATTACTGCCCACTAACACTTGCCTTGTTGTAGGTATAAATATTTCATATTTTTTGATATTTTCAACTGTTTACTTCAACGAAACGGTTATCGTTGTCGTTTGTTTCATGTATATTTGAAGTGGCTAGCTAATGCCATACACAATTTAGCCCTCAAAACGTCTTCTTTCCTGTTAAACGGATTGTCACTCATTGCACTGCTGTTAAGTTGTAGAACTAGGAGATGGATTAAAGCTTAATCAGAATACTCAGTGCTATCTGTTCTCAATCCGTTGATTGAAATAAAGTCTTTCTTATTTATTCCACTTGAGGATATTTTTCCGCAATCTCTACAAAGTAATGCTGTATCTAGGATCTATCTTTTTGCTTTGCTTTGCCAATACTAGTGGACTGAAGGCACTTACAAATTTTTCTTTAAATCTTTTCACAAGATATTGCCGATCCATTAAAATTTCTTTGAATTTAAGACATTCAATTTACAGTTTTTATATGGCTTTAGGATACATTTATAGTATGTTCTGAGTTTTGGACAGAAAACCTATGCTGCAAGTGAGATGTTTGGTTTTTTCAGTGCGTCACGTGCTAGCGAATCTACAGAAATGCAGTAAGGGCCATGTCTAATATCATTTGTTGAAATAAGTTGATTACATGCTTGATTAATGAATTAATTTAACAATTCTTTTCTTAGCTAGAATTTTGAGATAAAACCTCATGGAGTGAAGCTATAGCACGTTGTAAGTGCCCCATAATTAAATAAGATATTCCCTACTAAACGCAATTGTAGACTATGTTGGGACATTTCAAGTTACCATGGATAACATCTTTTCAATGGCGGCGGTTGACGCAATATCTCAACATGATTTGCTCAGTATCAACTGTTTCTTGCGCTTGAGTTAATGACCTAGATTATTACATTAATGTCATTGAGTGAGTGTTATACTTTATAGAGGTAAAGCAAGTAAGGAAGGGGATATTGACTAACCATGATACTAATATTGAGTACATAATTGATTTTCTCCAGGTTTAAAACGTGCTTAATGATTACCTGCTTATTGGAAGTTAGTATTTAAAATCGTACTGTAAAAGTACATTTATTGAGGTACTAAATAGTAAGAAGAGTTTTTCAACAGACATGTTAGAATTTGATATAGGTTGGTAATCGGCTGACTGCAATGAAAAATGAAATTATAACGTGAGATATCATGACCTTCTTGTCTGCTTGTCTCCATTGCTAACTTTAACTTATCATTGCAGAGTTAAATAACTAAAACAGAGACGTTTGATATCTCAGTTATTTACTTTTATACTTCAGCTATTCAATATTTTGTTGTCACCAACATAGAAGTTTGATAACTAAGTCATTTACTTCTATAGTTCAGCTCTTCAATATTTTCTTGTCATCAACATAGAAGTTTGATAACTAAGCCATTTACTTTTATGCTTCAGCTCTCGAATATTTTGTTGTCACCAACATAGAAGTTTGATAACTAAGTCATTTACTTTATACTTCAGCTCTTCAATATTTTGTTGTCACCAACATAGAAGTTTGATACCTCAGTCATTTACTTTCCTACATCAGCTCTCGAATACTTTGTTGTCACCAACATAGACGTTTGACACCTCAGTCACTTACCTTTATACTTCAGCTCTCGAATATTTTGTTGTCACCAACATAGAAGTTTGACACCTCAGTCATTTACTTTTATACTTCAGCTCTTCAATATTTTGTTGTCATCAACATAGAAGTTTGATAGCTAAGTCATTTACTTTTCTACTTCGGCTCTTCAATATTTTGTTGTCACCAACATAGAAGTTTGATACCTCAGTCATTTACTTTTATGCTTCAGCTCTCGAATATTTTGTTTTCACCAACATAGAAGTTTGATAACTAAGTCATTTACTGTTATACTTCAGCTCTTCAATATTTTGTTGTCGCTATACAAATATGTTTACTGAAAGCCACATCCTTCATACCTACAATAAAAAGGATTATAGCATATGATCAAGGGAAAGATGAGTTGTTACATTTGTCAGGAAATCATCATGATTGTCATAGGGAGACAATGATTCAATGCCAATTTAATGAGCTAGACCATCTTTTACACTTCTTGCTGATAATGACAAGAGCTAGTAAAGTAAATGTTAAGTGTCTAAAAAGTAGTATTGGTAATTATTGAGTGATGCTACAGTGTTGATACATTGATAATTTGCAGCGTTAGATGATTTTGTGATTTGAAGAGAAGCTTATCAGAGACAGCTGTTGAGTGATAATATTTTTCTTGAGCTTTGATAAAATCATTTGCATGTCAGACTTCATGACTGCAACCAGTTCATGTGTTCATCCAAAGCTGTGTTGCTGTTATTATATATGTCAACAGATAGCATGTACGTTTGCATGTTACTTTCAAGTTTTAAATCTAATCCTATCAATTAGTTTTTCCTTTGCACACGCAATGGAAATTTTGATCTAGCTATTAACAAGTCAACTTTTATATTCGGATTTGTACTATAAAGCTGACAAAAACAGTATTTGACACACGTAATATTTATATAGCTCTCTAGTTGTTTAAGGTACGTATATGACATGAACATAAAGCATAAGGTCAACAAAGATGAGGTCTGTTGTATTCATAAGCATCTTAATCTAGGAATTTATAAAAAGTGATTTGATAACAAATAAAAAAAAATGTGCAGTCACCTATGATTGAAATCATAAGGACGTAAAACTTCTCTGAACAAAGTATGTTCTAGTATTTTTTAGGATATATGACGCCATCAGATTGTTTACATATCCCTTATGCTCTATTCAGGCAAAGTATAATACTGCTACTCTACTGGTGATGACGGTAAAGCGAGTCCACTTAACAAACTAAAGGAATTGCAAGACCATAGTGTTAAGATCATTACCATCAACTACCATGATCTAAGCGTTTACTATTTTTAAAACACCATTTTACCAATTTTTTAACAATTTTGAGAAATAATGCTACGTATAGCCTAAATGTAATCTATTTATCTAGTTTTAGATTTTTTGAGAAATTGCTGATCCTGAAGGTGAAAACCAGATGTCAATATCTTATATTTAAACGTTATATTATTAACAATGTCTGATTCCGAGTAGATATCAATAAACATACCCCAATTTAAATTACTTTTTACGCTACGTTAATACATTTAATACGTTACAAGGCTGGTAATTATTTCAATTTCTGTCTAGTTCTAAAGATACCTGTTATAAAAAGAAAACCATTTAGATATGAAACGTACAAAACATATTAAAGTAAGTGTTAGGTAGTAATACTTTATAAAAGGATCTGTAATTTAATAAGAGATAATTTACTTCTGTTTGGTTGCTTAAGCCTAAGTACTTACAAATCTTTTTAAAGCCAATTGTTAGCTTAAATGCAAACAGTTTTAAGAATAATGTATAAAAAAGTATAGACACTTATGAAAGGTAACTTAACAAAAATGATTTTTAGGACAACCTATAGCCGCTCACATACATATAAAGAAAATAATAACAGCAAGAGAATAGATATCATTCCTTTTCTTTTAACGTATTTTTGCATATGAATATTGTAATATTAATATTTTCTAACATATAGCATACACACTGTATTAAGGAAATTAAAGATATCAGAGAATACTAAGACAATGGAGTCCTAGACAAAGGCAGATGAACCAAGACTGCTTTCAGTTTATAAGCAAATAGTTTACTACAATCTGCTCTGAATATTTGAGGAGGAGGTAGCATGCATGACAGGGATACATTGAAACCACAAAGCTAAAAGTACTACGAGATTAATGTTTTTAACTGTGTAAAAAGCCAGTATAAGATAAACGTTATGATACCCTGGCAAAAAGTTAGAAAGAAATAGACCTACGGATGCGAATTATCAATACACTAATATTTCAAATTTTCCTTTTTCTATGGCTTTGGAAATTGCACCAACACCATTCAATAATTAAAGTTAGTTATTTCCTACGACCCCATTTTTAACTACAACTGTTTTAAATTGGACAATGCCCTATTTGCACACTCCGTCTGTCTACTGTCAATAGCGGTTTTGAAACAGTAAACGTCATAAAGTCGTTTATATTTTGATAGAGAGAATGCTTGTGAGATTTACATGTTGTAGTTACAAAATTTTGCTTATTTTTGTCTTCAGTGTTTAATGTTAAGCAAAACAGTAGAACAACGTAGATCAAATTTAAAATACTTGTATGCACATTATGATATAAAAAGTGACAGAAGTACAAAAACATATGGTCATGGCCAGGTTTTTACCACAAATTTTTAAAATTTGCAAAAACGTGTGCAAAACATTTGTGTCATTTGTGCAAAACCTTAAATTACTTTGTAGTTTATGTTGTGGACAAATTGACTAAATAATAAATAAAAAAAAGAATAGAAGAGATAGAAAATGTAACCAAATTTTGCTGGACTGTAGGCTTGTGCAATCCGTATGACGCAGTTGAAATCTAAAATTTCTTATTTTCCTGTGTTTTTAGAGAAGAAAACGACAACATATTTTGAATTTTGATTTTCAATATCTTAATAGAGCAATCAAATGCCGCTTAGCAGAGATAATAAGAATAAAGTTTGAGTTAATGACGAATTGCATTTCAGCAAGACTTTATATAGTGTCAAAACTCAATAAAAAATTGTTATACTGTACACTTCTGTCTGGCTGCAGCAGTGATTTAATTGTAGAGTGCTCGCTTTGCGTGCGAAGCTTATAGATTCGAATTCTCAACCGGGTTATACCAAAGACTCTAAAAATGATATATATAATGCTTCCTTGCTTAGAATTGAGCAAATACGGAATAGATTATGGACGTTAAACACACAGTGGTGTCAATGGACCAGCTCTCTACTGTTTTGTGTTCAAGGCTATAGGAAAAGAAATTGGCACCACTCTCAACACGAAAATGGCGTGGGAACATACTTCGATACTTCTCTTCACGAAAAACCAAATTATAAAGCAATAAGCGACACTTCTAGCTTTAAATGTGCAATATTCTAATCTTAAAGACAGTATTGGAAACTGAAGTATGGAGTGATCAAATTGGAATGCTGACATTGGCCATCTTTCGTGTGTTTTTGCGATACTTTACATTGATTTACAGAAACATCCCACGGGAACAAATACACAAACTCTGCACGACCAGAAATGACTTTTATGAGTTACAAGAAATATTTAGGAAACAAGAGAAATGTTATTGAATATTATGAATGTGGTCGGAGGAACGTTTTCAGTGCTTCTTATCAGGTGCATTGAAAGAAGATTTAAGTATTCCTTACAGCAATTATGAAGAAAAACCACCACTGACACATGTATCAGGTAAGTAAAAGTTAACAATACTGGCACGAACTTAGATTTAAATCAAGTATATGATGTACTTAGACCTAATGGAGAACAAAAAATATTCAACAGAAAATGTACTGCAACTCATATGGTCTTACAAAAACATGAAAAGTAATGTTTATTTAACTGGCTTTATGCATAATAGCATTTTAATATTCCATTTTTTCTTCAAAATCTATATGACCTATCAAGTGCAGTGCTAATTTCACTTTTTCCTTGTCTACACTGAGCTGCAAAATGTATGTTTTACTAAATGTTATCTGATAGGAGAGTCCTATTTTGCTAATAACATAGATGTGTATACAGGATGACTCCTTTTCTTGAGCAGCTCATGCTCTCTTATGGCAAGTATAAATGATACTTTTTCATATATCATCATACCTACAGAGCATAGATCTTATTTATTATATCCCGATGTCATGATAAGTCCTTATCCGCAAGCTACAACTGAATATTCTAATATCATGAAGGAAGCAAATTCAATTTTCCGATGTTTTACAAATGATATCATTTAGAAAATGCAAAACATTAGTCCTTTTGAACTTCAAAACAGCCGAAAATGTTTTCTGTCGCAAAAGTATCAAAAGCAATTGCTTTTCAGTCGCACGAAGCAAAGGATGTAGCGAATTCAGGCTTCAAAGAGAATGAAGATGTTGCTTTTTCTCTCTTCTGTGCACTTTGATTAATCAAATGGCGAATCATATGAAATGAATTCACATCGTGAAGGGTTTTTGTTTGTCACATCCATAGCGCATTGCTTTTTGCCAGTTTTCTCTGATTAATAAGCCCAGCAGAGTGATTTAAACTGCAACAATAGACTTTATCTCGACACTGACACTTTCTGTCATTAATATATCAGTAAGTCTTACGATAACGGAAAGAGGTGGATTGATATCCAAAAGCATTTCACATAAAAAAACGAGGTAGGTCGAATTTTTGCTATTTTCTTCTTTAAATGATGTGAGGTTTAAACTTTAGTAATTTAACCGTTCAGGATTCACGGATTATTATTCCAAATAAAATTTAATGCATTTACTCAGGTATCCATAGACAAATTTGTATATTATATTATTGATAGTGACACGTAAAAAGTACAAAATATATACTATTAGCAGTTTAGGAAAGTAGCTGTACCTTATTCATCCGTGTTGTCGTCTATCGAATCATGCAACTACTATACGTACGAAAGATAGGGAGCTATAATCAGTTATGCCTGTCTTAGAAAATTATGAAAAAATGTCAAAAAGTGTTTGGTAAAATAATAATATCTGGCACTGACAAAGATTAAAGCCGCAACACAATTTAAAACGGATTAATGCATGTGCTTGTCTTAGCTTACTTAATGCAAGTACTCACCGTTGTGTTTGGTTCAACATACCAAGGGCTTAAAATATCCTTCACTAAGCATGTGTTAAAAGCGATGTATCGTTCCAAAACATAGCATTCGCAAAGGGAATTGAAGTCTGGAAGTCCATCGGGTATATTTATTATTTCAGCAGATATACGTGTTTGATAAAATATGTATATTGACCTACAGTATCTCAACAGGCACAAGTGCTTTCATATACATTTGTCAAGAGCTGAGAATTACTACAGTAGCTCTACTAAGTGGGAGCCGACCGGACTCGAACTGGTAACCCTCATACTCACAAGCTCAACACTCAAACGTCCGTGTCATCACTACACAAAAGATTTGGTGAAGGACTTTCTAAGTCCTTGGTATCGTGAGACGAAACCAGCAGTGGGTAATCTATCTATCTATCTATCTATCTATCTATCTATCTATCTA
>JANTCA010013867.1:12108-22729 GCA_024741275.1 Chironex yamaguchii | reverse complement strand
TAAATAGGTGTATTTTCGAAATTGATTTTTGAAAATATAAGTACTTACGTCGGCATTCTCGTGTAGAGCATTTCTTTACTCGTGTTTGATATCGTTTTCCTTTTGATCCTTTGCATTTTTTCAGGTCAGGATGGAAACAAAATCTTTGTCTGAACTTATAACACCTACTTGTGCAAGGACTGTATGGTGTCCAGTGCGTCCAGCCAGGTATTTTAACTGCAAGGTAAGAATAACAAATGATAATTATATATAGTTTGATAGGTAAATAAGTAGAGATTATGCTGATTTAATGGATTCCTTCATTCACATCCCAATTATTCTGGGGTGATTTTAGAGTTAAGCCCCCCAGAACATCCAACATGGTTACCTGGAAGTGGACGCGTTCTTCCTAAAACACTTTCTGTACATAGTGCAGACGCGTGAGAATGTATGTATGATTTCTCAGCAAACACATTAATGTACTCTTAAATATTACTTTTGCTTTACTATCACTATGTGGCTGATTTGCTACCATATTCCTCTGAGATACCTAGAAGAATGGTTTATAGTGTCAATATTCACCTAAAAGGGATTATACGAAAAGACAATTGACTAAACAATAGACAATAGAAGTATCACTTTTCGTCTAGACATTTTAATTAACTGCGCTATTTACTTTTTAACACAACTTGCTTTGCTGAACAACATTCTGTTACTCTTATTCCTTATGAAGTAGATTTAGAAGTAGATTCAGTTGCAAACGGATTATTTTCTTCTGTGGAGCTTGATAATCTTAATAGGCTATGGACCTAGAGTGGAACAAATGGCTAACACAGAATTTCAGTTCACGTTTTGTGTGCGTATACTTTGGGGAAGTTATGATACCAGAGGCAGTTCTAACAGCTGTCATGCTAAAGAAAGTCCTACAGAAGCCGTTTAAGATATGACCCCTTTTGAATGCTTCACTGTTCAAAAGCCAGTATGGTCATAATTTGCAGTCAGGGTAAGCATTTTTCATATGTGGATGGTATCATTAGTTAGATCAGCAAGAAGCAAGCAACACTAGCTCTCTCATCTTCTGAAGCTGAATATATAGCTGCCAGCATTGTAACACAAGAGGCAATTTGGTTGCGGGCATTACTTTATGATTTGAATTTCAAGCAAAACGAAACAACAGTGATACAAGAAGACAACCAAAGTACAATTGATTTGTCTAAAAATGCGAAGCACCATCCAAAAACAAAGCATATAGCATTTCTTTGAGAAAATGCTGAGAACGCTGAAATCAATCTTAAACATTGCCTAACAGAATATTCCTACACATAATATGACCAAACTATTGGGAAAGATTCACTTTCAAAGACTTTGGGAGGCTATGGGTGTGGTCAACAATATATGATATCTTTTATCTTTATCAATCGATTTTTTGAGTGGGAGTGTCAATATTTACCTAAAAGGGATTATACGAATTGACAATTGACTAAGCAACAGACAACAGAACCGTCACTTTTCATTGACTGTGTTGTTTACTTTTTAACACAACTTGCTTTGCTGAGCTACCTACTGTTATCCTTATTCGTTATGAAGTAGATTTTGCAGTAGATTTAGTTCCCAAAGGATTCTTTCCTTCTGTGGAACTCGATAATCTTAATACATAGCTGCTCTTGAAGCATAAAAACAAAGGTTTTCAAGCTATGTTTCTTCGGCATTGCGGTTTCTCCGCAAGGTAGAATAAAGTATCTTTTAAGCTAGAAAATACAGCATAAAATGTCCAGTCTTATCATTAACTATACTCTTAATATATTTTTTAATCTTCTGTTCCATTTACAAGAGCCTATCACTTATGAAGCACTTTTAGGATGCCGCAGACTATCACGAGAAATGGCTTACCTTGACATTTGTACAGCTTGTTAATCTGAATGCGATCTGTTGTGCTAAAGCCATTTCTTTGTCCAAGACGCTGGTTCTTCCTGTTGAGTGCCCTAATAGTTGGCTTGCCGTTTTTGGTGAAAGCTCTGGCTCCATAATGCATTAGACCATCATAATCATACGGCTCATTCAAACCAGTTATATATGTCCGACTGTATTTTCTGAAGTTGTTTTCTTTACCTACAAAGGGAAAACAAAAATTATAAGATTTTTAGACGATAAATTTTCCAGCTTCCACGTCGGTCCTAACTTGCTATTCTGATTTTTCCTTATATTATGTAATAAGCAAATATTCGAGGTAGCATAGGATACCATTACTACACGACAATACAGTGAAAGCCACTCTCTTTCCTTTCTATTTTGTAAATTGTCATCATCTTTATCGTCGTCATCCTCATTGCTTTTACATCTGTGCGGGCAGTTGGAACTTTCTTCACGATTCCTCTCTGTGTATCTATCTGTTCCTCGTTTTTGTTTGCATAGTCCTCTCTACTCATCTATCTGTTCCTCGTTTATGTTTGCATAGTCCTCAGTCGTTGTAATGCCATTCAATAGGTCAATTTACAAGGTTGTACACTTCAAAATATATCATACAACAGATAATAACTTTAAAAGGTGAAGCAAAAGTACCTTTCTGAATATTTTCCCATAGAATTTCGACATATTTGTTCCTGTCTGATCTTGACTGTTCATGGTAAAACCCAATGGCATGCATTAATTCATGCATTACGATACCTTTGTACTCGCAACCTCTACCAATAGACAAATATTGTTTTCCCGTGTTACGTCTCTTTCCGACATACGACCAACATCTAGAACAAGTGCAAAAAAGCGAAATTAGTATTTATTAGAAGGTTAAATTGAGTTGGGAAATTCTTTGGAGTTAACATTCTACTTTTATTGATGAATGTTATACATCTTGTAATATCTATCAGACACTAACACATGTGGTAGTTAGGGTAATCCAGGGAACAGGATTAGTGGTATAAATCCCATTACGGCCACCTGATAACGCTGTTCACCTTATGATCTGTCTACCTTTGAGATTGATTGCAAACTTTTGAGCGTTCGCCAGAAACTAATATATATGCCAGTAGAGGAAAAATGGAGTTGCTTACAGTACCAGAACACTTCAGCGAATGAGACTGAATGTTGATCTCAAACTTCGTTGTCCTTAAAGCTTGGTTAAAAAGTCAAGTATTAGGAAATACAATTCTAGTTCTAGTCGATTAGTCGACATTCATGTACTCAAAATAATATAAAGTGGAGTGTCTATAAAGCAGACATTCAATATATCGGAGATCTCCATAAGGTGGATAGTACATACAGCTTAGGATAGTTGCCAGTTTAAACTCTCATAAACGATTCGGTATAAACTGGATAATAACAAAACGGACGCTCAATAAAGCGGGCATTTATTTTAGGAAGGAAATGGATTTTGTTGCTAAAACAGCACTCTCTAAGGAGGACAGGGGTAATAGGAATAGATGATAAGCAAGATTTTTAGAAACTGAAATACAAAATGCAACTACTTTCTCTGATTTGTTTTCTAATGCTGTTTACACAATTGCAACGTATCCTGTTTTATTAGGTACGCCTACAATAGTAGAGGGCAGGGTAGTAAAAAGGATATGAAATATTGTCAGCACTTGTGCGAGAGTTTTCCTTGATCCCCTTGACCAAAAAACTGAATTTCACAACACTACACCATCTTCTGAACCCACATTTAGCATTGATTACTTAAACTGAAGACAAGCTGGCACCGAATTCATAGATAAGGTGACTAAATCAAAAAAGTGGCATGAGGCAGTATACCATAAGAGGAAAGTGGACGCAACACTAAATCCAGGAGTGACTGTTGCCTAACATTATGGAGGCCTTTGCAATGGTGGACAGAGTTTATAAATGTCCTATGGCTGCTTGTCATATATCACATTATTTTCAGTAGTACACAAAAACCATGCATCTTTTCTTATTTCAGGTCTACAAATAGCCACTCCAAAATAAACATCTTAGTCAAAAATTTCTGCACCAAACATCGATATGGCAACCAGTACAAATGGCAAAGACTACATAACCCGGGCATACAATATTACACGGGAATTATTACTGGGTATAAATTTATAAAGCAAATTTGTGATAGCACAACCTACCCCCTCCCAACGAATATCACCAGACGACGTGTGTTCTTCATACTAGCTCTGTAAGGAACAAATCTCAGACATGTTTTCTTATGAAACTCATTTATCGCAGTCAAAGTAACTGCTCTGACGCGCCCTGGAGATGTGAAAAGAAGAAGAGAAAAATTGCACCTAAGCATTTGCAATATAATAAAGTAGATACTTGTTGTAATCTAAGGTATTTAATAGCTAGAGGTATAAGCATTCTCAAGTCTGATGATACGATATGCTCTTTTCTAGTTATCACAACAACCCCCATGGACATGATCTTGCATACTTTTGTTCTTCATTTCAATTCAATATAATTGCCACTTTTCGTTTGCAGTTCGCTTCGAAACACATTGCGCTGTGGATGTTATATTCTTTAATGTTCTGTTGCGCTACTTAGCCACGGTTATAGTCCATTTTTTATTATCTTGACACTTTTTTCCCAGTCTTCGCTTTTTTTCAGCAATTGTCAAAGTAATTGAAGAATCATCTGATGCAAGCGCTTTATAGTTGTAACTTTTCGTAAACGTACAGAGTTTGTCTCGTTGATCGACCCTTTATCAATCTCATCATCACCTTGTTGGTCACCGGTCTGGGATTAGAAACCATTGCCTCTTTCGCCTAGTTGAGTTAATTAGTAAAGTGAACTACAGCAACTGTACTTTGCATTATATGTCACTCGTGTTTGCTGTACATACCTGTAGATTATAATGCTTAAACCAGTTGGTATTTTACGTGACGCAGGTATATGCAAATTCTGTCTACAATCCGCTGTTGTTTCAAGAGTATACATTTTTGATTCGCGGAAAAGAAAATTGATCCCAAAGCGGCGCTATAAAGATCAAATCTGAGCATTTCTTTCTGGTTTAATTGACAAATTATATTAGGTATTAGCTGGATCAAATGTTTTTGTTGGACTTTGTAATTCGCGTTGATTTTATGATTCTTGCCTTATAACAAGTTGTGACCAGGTTCATATTACCCTATTCAGAAGGAATCGCCAGTTTTGGAGAAAAATAAAAAACAATTAAACGTTAAAAGTTACTAAATTCAATCGATGGTACGATATAAATTCTAGTTTTCAAAAATAATAAAGAAAATTAACTTACAAATGATAAGATGCATTTAAGGCACTCTTCTTTATCTTCCATGAAAGCAACAAGACAAATAAGAAATAAGTTTGTTCTTTATACGTACTTGGCACACGGTGAAATGTGTATGGAATTACCCTGGTCTTCCACAGATAGCGCTGATGTCTTATGGCGTTTCGTTTCTCTATATCTCCTCCAGGGACAAGTCCTTTTATGTCACCCTCAGTGAGATTGACATCGTTTACTGAAAGTCAAGGCATAACAGCAAAACACATCAACAAGCGCACAATCGTTGGGGAAGATATTCTTACTTAAAAGTTATGATGGTAGTTTTGTGCTAAATATCATTTTAATGGCTTAGCAATGTAGGTCACTTCTTTATTGTTACGTGTCATTCTTATCATTGATCTAGCTAAGTCCATTCCATACCATGTGCAAGGGTGCTGCATCGTCTACCAGTTTACCTAAATGCTGGATAACAGGTGCTTTTAAGTACGGAGGTCGCTAGGCTAATGTATGGGGCATGGTGTTACCCTTCAATAAGGATAACTCCTGCTGTCAAGGCACAAAATATACTATTCTCATGAAAACAGAATTGACATAAAAATATATCTTTGCCTTTAGCCAGACTTCCATTTCACATCTACACCAGAACCTTTCTTAAAAGTAATATTTGTAGGCAGTTTTCATGTCAGTATGAATTCCTGCAATTTGAGCATTGCCCCTCGGAGGGTGTAAGCACTTACCTTCATTGATCCCAATGATATCTGTTAAAATACTTTGATCGTGTGGTACTTGAAAGGAAAAGGAATAATTTGAAATTAAGAGCTTTCCAAGAGAACTAGTATTTAAAACAATATTACATCAAAATGGCAATCAGTAAGATCGTTAAAAATAGTGACGCATGTGAAGAGCACAAAAAGCCTAGACAATTTTGTGTTATCGAATAATTTTAAGGTTGTAACTGAAACACTGATTATAGGAATCATGAGACATCGACCGTTATACAAAAGTCTTTTGCAGTCTCTTTTGGAGAGTTTTGGCGGCCAAATAACAATCAAACTTACTGTACAAAGTCTATAAACCACATAACTGAGAAGTCGTGTTCTTTCACAACTTTAATAGTACGAGGATGTTAAATTCACAGAGAGATTGAATTGCCCTCTACAAAACAGCACATAACAGATACTTTTTCATGATATTTTACAAGAACAGTAGCAGATTAAGCGCATCAGTGTTTCATGGTCCAATGCACGATTTTAAATTCCCTGTAATTCTGCCATGCTACGCCCGGCATGGAGGTTATGTTCTTGCCGGCGTTTGTTAATCTATCTGTTTGTGTGCATCATCACTCAAAACGGATTTTGATGAAATTTTCAGTGATGTCTTAAATGGGTCTACAATAAATTGCTTCAAAACGTGTTGGTTTTGGAGCCACGCATGGTCGTCTTCTAATATTACATGATACCACAACTTTTAGGGAAATTACAATATAGAAAACTGTCGATGTTGTATTTGGTAATGAACTGGTTGATAAAACCTTGACTATCGTGGAAGAGTTCTAGAGATCACCCAGTTACCATAACTCCTCTTAGTACACTTCATTTGAATACTCAGAAAACTCAAAAGTCCACCTGACCCCATTGACCTGATGGAGGCGTCTACGCTCTTGAGTGCTTCCAGTTCTACTATGCACACATTCCTGTCATGATAAAGCCAACATGATTTGTATAAAAATTTCTAACGGAGCAACTGCAACTGATTATTATTTCAAACAGACAGAAATTTGTAGCTTACCTCCTGCTACCATGCGTTTCCCTTCTATCTTCTCTTCGTTTTCATTTACCGATGCATGGCCTGGTTCTTCTTTTAATTTTTCCTTTTCTTCGGATTTCTCTTTAATTTTGTTAGGCTCGTTTGATTCATCAGGACTCCTTTGCTCTACTTCCTTTGGTTTAAAGGGCACATCAGCATTACTGAAATCATCGCCAGCTACTAGATCATCTCCCACTGTAGTGTCTTTTTCTGTAGTTACATGTAGTATTAAAGTTGACATTAAACTCCTTCCCAAACCCATAGCAAGGGCAAAATATTAAATTATTAATACTTACTTTACACTTAGCCTGACTCATATTCTTTACACATCCCTTAAATCGTCAGGCTGCAAGTCATCTTTGGAGCAAAGTTATTAAAGATGTAATGTGTGCAGTGTAATAGAGGTAATTTTGATGGTTACTGCATGGACAAGAAGACTTGCTCAGAAACATGATCAACCATTCTTTGTTTTATGGCGTTCAACCTAAACTAAGGAAGGATGACGTCACATTATATCAGCAATAAGGGTATTGAAAAGTTTGAACGAACAAAATTCAATCCACATGAGCATGCATCAGGTATTGTAGTATGGCAGTCAGAGAATAGTTTCGCCAAACATTATTTCCAGTAATTTAGGAGGTCCTATTCATTTTTGAGTTTTGAATTAATTGCAGAGAATTAATCAGTTTATTTCACTACTTGGCTCGTTCCTTAACGCCCTCTATGTTAATCATTACTGATATTCCACCAATGTCGTGCTTGATCAAGTCATACCTAAAGTATAGTACACTTTAGAGAGTTTAAAGTAAAGTAATGTCTCTTTAGTTGAGTTGTCGTATTTCTATATTTGGTCCACAGATGCGTGAATCTTCTACAAACTTCGAAATCGACACAAGTCTATGGTAACTTAACACAACATCAATTGAATGCAAGATGGCAGATCATATACAGCAAATTCGAACAGCAAACCTGATGCGACATGCAAAAAGTAGGTAAATCAAACGTAATGAAAGAAGAGTCTTCGTGTTCGGAAGTAAAAGCATGTTTTTAGATAATAATTGACTCTCAGCTGGGTTTTCAAACACATCTATCCACTACCATGTGTCATGTCATGGAAGAAACCACAGATAACAGTACTATCGAGGTATCTTCAAAAGATAGCTTACCTACTAATGGAAAACGTAAAAAGTCTGAGTAAGAGTACAATTTTAACTTGTTGGCGACTAGAACGCTAACTATCGTAAATACAGTCTTTTGACCAATTTTTATTTTGGGGAGGATCTCATCTCTTGGTGTTAAGTGTTCTATGTGTCACGTAATAAAGTGTACAAGTAACCGAGTTTTTTTATGTTTATGGTTTGACTTGATAACGAGAATTAATAGAACATGTCATTTTCGTACGTTGACTGTAGCACGAAATATATGACGCGCACGCGCACTAAGAGAACCATGACATGATGTGCGCCGAAGAAGAAAGAAATTCTGATAACCATGTTCAATATGAATGATCTGTTTTATTGCTTTAACCTCATACTTGACTCATGCGTTTCTTAAATTATCGAATTAGAAGATTGAATTCGGTGATTTATGTAAACTTTTATGTACATAAGACAAAAATGAGACGTGAAGAATTCATATATAAAAACGTTTAAAGCTTTTGGTCTGAGTCTGATCACTTTAACGTTCCTAAACAAACTAAAGTGTGGGAAGGGTGTAAGTTGTTTATGTAAGACAATTAAATGTCTCAGTTGTTTACATTGTGAGTACTTTGCAAGGAAAACTGCGCCTAGTTTCTTGTCTGCAATTTATACTTGTTTTTTTGAGCTGAAAACTTTGATCAAATGTATAAAATATCAGGTCGCTGGAATCGGCCACACTTTCCAGAGAAAGAGCTAGTTTTCGCGACTCTGACCTCATTCTAATCCGACAGGTTCTTGATCAGTTGTAGACTATAAAGCAAGTGGTTGGTATGAAATCAGTTTGTCAAGAGTAAGAATGTGTCAAATTTGTCTACAAGGAAATATAGACTGTCAAATGTTAGAAAAGAGTAGTTAGATGGCGAAAAGAGTCCCAGGTTATCGTGTTTTAACGTGCATACAACGGAAGGTAAAGCAGTGTTTACGTGTGCTTCCCCTATCTGTCCCGTCCTTCTCTCTATCCCCCCTTTTAAGCTCCTCCCTTTCTTGACACATATGGCAATATGCTGGGGTTTAAAGTTCAAAGAATCTGCAAAAGACTATCAAACGTTTTGTCATTTGCTAAATCCCTTTCAATGTAGATCATTAAATGAGAACAAATGAGAAGTATGGCCTACACAAATATATTTTACGGTGAAAGGCCCTAAAACGCCCATGCCGCTAATCACATGACATGTATAACGATCTTACAATGGAAAACCCTTGAAGTCAGACTAACAGATAACTTGAATTAAGGTAGATTATCTAACAGGAAGACTTTCACAAGTCATTCCCAAATAAACGAGAAGAAAGTTTTTCCAAAGGACCGACGGTGTTAGCTTGAGCGTGAACTATAAACGAGACCATGTTATACAAGAAATCTTGCTATAAACATGAAAAGAAGGTTTAACGTACGCTTCTTTAAAAGCGAAAATGCGTTTGCACATACCAAAAGAGAAAAAAACATTGCAGACTGTAAAGTAAAATTACACCGCACACTTTCATGTCATCTTTAACAAATGTGTACTTAAAACGTTTTTGATTAAGGCGTTGATTGAATGAACTATCGAAAGTACTCCCAGGTACAGAAGGCGATAAATTGAAAACATCACTGAAAATGGCGAGATGTCTAGGTGACACAATGAGTGGTACATAAGACATGTCGCGTTACCCTAAAATGTCAAAAAAGCTGGAAAGCTAACTTTTAACTAAGAAGAGAAGAAAAAGTGCTTCCATTGTTAAATCGGTTTATGCTGAACTCGTAAAATAATTAACAGTGTAAACAAGTAGTAAAGTATAGGTATAAAAGTAAGTCTAGATGTTACATGGAACTATTGCTGAAAGTATTCTTTTAATACTTAAGCTGGCTCTTACCTTCTGCTATCACAACTGTTTTTGCCACGAAAAGTACACAGCTCAATAATAGGTGAAATCGTGGCAGCAACATCTCGGCTAAATTCTTATGCTGCTAGCCCAGGATGTTAAGGGAATTTGTAAATCTTCCGCTCCTGCTTGAACTTAAGTAGCACAATTGTATTGTAGGTAGAGCTTTGAAATTACGGGCACGAATGCAGTCATTGACAAAGTACAGGAAGACGTTCGTCTCAGCCTAATAAAAATATCTTGATAAGGTTATTTAGGTTATTAGGTTACCTTATTTTGCATAAACCATTTTACAAGTGACAGGCAGTCAGGCATGTTAAACAAAAGCTCTTATACTGCCACCTTATTGTTGTCTCTTGTTTCGTCTTCTTCGGTTAAATCGTTTCAGAGGCATTACAGATATGATGCTTTGAATTAGAAGACATTGACGAATCACGATCCAAGACCAATATCACCGACTGTAAAGCTGGGGCCGGGGAAACTAATGGATGTGACCCAACTGGAGTTTTAATGCTCCACACCAGAGTGAAGCTGTGTAGCCGACCGCGCGCATACGAGGCTGTCCAGACTAAGCCTCTTA
>JANTCA010013856.1:0-26209 GCA_024741275.1 Chironex yamaguchii | reverse complement strand
TGCTTAATATGGGACAGACATAGTTTGTCTTTTATTAAACAATTAGACACTTCCAGTTTTACCACGTACCGGCAAGTGATCGTCAAATCTATTTTCAAACTCTCAGCAGGCTTAAACTTTAGCTAAAAAGGACACACAATATGTTATGAGAGAGCTTTAGGTTTTATAATTCCTTCCGTTCGCTGAACATAGGCAGGGCGGTAGAAGAATATAAGTAACCATGTTGAGTGCCTTTCAACTGTTCGTACAAATTAACCTTACAAAATGCGACGCTTTTACAGTAAAAGATAGCAAGTTAGTAAATGACTGATGGTTAAACCATTAACTCTGTTATGATTTGCAAAATCTTTCGATAAAACAGTATGTGTATATATATATATTTATCTACAAGTAAGTTTGAAAAAAGTCGTGTGACGAAATTATATTGTATCGTTACACCTTTAACCTCAACAATGGGATCACAGACTAATGTGAAACTTACGGAAGATATTCGAGTCAAGAAATAAAAAGCTGTTAATGTTACAAGTTGATATGCAGTGGAAGATGTTTCTTCATCACTATCTGTCAATTATGTAATATCTTCCTGAGGAATAATAGATATTGTCATTTAACTACAACTTTCATCATACTTTATGGATTAATGACCAGCTACGTTATATGCTACAACGTTATCTAATACAAAACTTTAAAAATTCACAAGTCAATACTGAAAGGGTTACGATTTTGGAAACACTCATTTTCTTTTGTCAAATTAACACAAATTAAAACAAATTTCATTTTGACATAACCATGTAAATGTCACCTTGTCGCCTAAAGTGGTGCAACGTGAGATAATCAGAAAATAAATTCATTTAAAACAATCTGAAAGAGGTCTCGTCAATAACTCTTGTTGTGGTCCTACTTGATTTTAACCATTTTTGTTTTTCAATCATCAAGACTTTGTTTTTCACTACAGTACAATGATGAGAGCCAAATTTCTCAACGTTTTTCGCAGCATGTAAAGATTTTTTCCTTAGTAAAATTGTTCGCCAAATTTTGAACAATGTGAAAAGCGCGTATGAAATGGCAAAACAGTTTGAATACGTCGATCGAAAAAATGGTAAAGAACTGTTACCTTAACTTTTCAGCCATTCTTTTGTCTCTTCTAAAAGTCAATGCTACTTTGTCAGAAAGTGATCACATCTGTGTCTCTTCTGTCCAGGTCTGGTTTCTTCTCTACAACTAGACTTTCTTTTTTCAGTCTTACAATTGCTAGGTGCTAATGAACAATTTAAAACATACCATCCAAGTATCTTTGTCAGGTGTAGATTGTCTTAATTAGAATTTAATAGCATATAATGTTAGCTGCGTCATATTAAGTACCTTGTAAATACATTTTGTTCCGTTTACTTCATCCGCACAGTTGTTTAAACTCCTATAACTGTCCACTTAACTCCCAATAATGTGGAAAATAAAGGTGTGAGTCCCTGATGCTAATGATTTTATAGCATATCAATGTGGGCTACTATATCGAAATTGCGCGAAAATGCTTTCAGTTATAATGGGAAAGCAAACGGTATGCTGTAAATTTGTCACAACTCCTCCATCCTTCAGAAACGCTTTTTAAAATGTTTTGAGGTAGTTAAACTTTGTTCACAAAGAATAGCTTATACTTCAAAACTGTTTACAATAAAAGTAGACCAATAAGTAGACATTGTGCAGTGACTGGTCAGCCGAGCTTCAAAGCTTTCAAGGCTGGTCTGTGCAACGTATTGAATGTTCCCTACATTTTCCATCTTCTGTGCACTAAGGTACAGCAATGTATACACGTATAGAAAGTAACTACATCGAGAAAGTAATTATAGTTTTGTAGATAAGCTACAGATGTGCTATGCTACTCAAATCTCAAAAATTGATCTCGTTTTTGTTGATTTCTTGGGACATTTTTACGTCATAAAGTAGGCTTCATCTACTTTTTGTTGTACATGATGTATGGTTTAATTTTTTAGGAATAAGAAAACACTTGAACCATTTTTTGCCTGCTTACTCTGCTTTACGATTGCTTGTTCAAAAATATATGAAATATCTGACAGGCATCAAACATTGATAAGTTTTTAGGAATCAAAGTTTCCAGAATTAATGACAAATCTTTGACATAGACTACAAATTAGCACGAAAATGATAAAAATTTGATATGATCACATGCTATAACAGATAAGGAATACAAGAAATTTGAAAATTGTGTATAATTAGCACGAAATGCAAACAAAAACTTAAAGTAAATCTCGTTCAATTCACCGTAATAAACATTTTCACACTGGGATTGCAAATATATATTCGAAATGTTTAATAGCCCATTTGAGCTAAAGATAGTAAGGATAAGTAACGATATATTAAGGAAAATTTCAAATTAAATTTATCAACAGCAAGTGATTTATTATGTAAAACAATGTGCGAAAAGAACTTTACGGACCCTTGAAGCATTTTCTGGATAAGTATTTCGCCCTGCCAAGGCTTTGATGTTTATCAACTTCTAGAGAGCAGTTTATCTCTAACTATACATCTTTTGGTCTTGACCAATGTAAAGAAGTTATTCCTTGATATACTCCAGAAAATACTCTTGCTTCTGAGAGAAAGCAAGCAGGATATCGCCTCATTTAACCTAATGTTTAACTTGTTTTCTTAAGCACTTTGGATGTTGTTAGTCCCAAGTCTTACTTGATGTGCTTGACCGAATTTGATAACGAAGTCTACAACAGTATCCATAAATTGTAGAAGGTGACTTGAAACCTCGGAACTCACTTTTGTTGAATATTCTTCTTTAAATACAAAAACATATACAAGACTATGTTAATTAACCATCAAATAGATCATGCTTGGTGTTATTCCTGGTTTTTCAATGAGACAAAAACGGAGCATCATACATACCACAAACAACTGCAAAGACAACACCAACAGAAGCAACAAGCTCTTGAACTCTGAACTGGTTTGTTTTTTTCCTCCCACGGTAAACAATAAGCTTTATTCTGCCCTACTTTCAGATTGCTTGAATTTGTACTTTTGATCTCTTCAGATGAGGCAGAGCATACCAAACCCATTGACTGATGGATCTCGGTAAAAGCAATTTGATGTTGCAAAAACTCACAAGGTATACCTATAAAGACAATATCAGTTTACATAAGTTAACATGTATTTAGAACATTAGCATACATGGGTAGAATATTTAACGGCAGACTCTATATAAAGAAATCTCAGAACGTCACAGCATTGAAATATTACAATAGGAAAGCATTAATGACCCTTTTTATAATTATGAAAATGTCATTTAAGAGCACCTGTCCATCGAGAATAATGGACGAACCTTCAATCACACTTTGTGCTTGAAACAACGCGGTGGAGCAAGATGGGACATTTAATACGGTCTCAAGTTTTCAATAGCATTTTTCAAAGCGAATCTATAGACAGCTTACAATGATAAGCCGAGAACGAAGGAGGAAACAACAAATGGGGTAGGAAGTTACTGTCTTGATGAAAATTCAGGATTCAAAAATTCTTACAGTGTCTAGCAATAAGCTTAAGAACCAATTTGACTAAAGGTTTTATTTCTCCTACGAAATAGAAAGGGCTCCTAAAATTTTTGAAATGGTTAGCTATCTGGTTAATGGTTCTAAAAAACAGGAGTTGCACTTTCGACTACACTTTCCAGAGATCATTCTCTAGTTATTTAACTGTATCTTATTACTGTCAATTAACAACCTACCTCATAGTGGCCTTTTGAACGGAAATTTAGGCATGAGTATGACCATCGGGGCGTACAAGCCGGGTGTCACTACTGCAAATCTGACGCCTTCTTTACCGAGCTAAACGGTTGAAAAGGAAAGGTCGAATGACTATTAGTCATTCATGCCCGATCGTCAACCCCTTTTACTGGGTGTCTGTCTATTGGTGTATACACTGTACAAGTCGAATGTTTTTTATTCCTGCAAGGTATCTATTTATGACAGTTTGCATCAATTCCATATAAAAGTCGACAGGGTGGTCTTGTGTTAAGAAGACAAATTTAGGCGTGAGTATGATCACCGGCGCGGGTCTTTTGACCTTGTTGTGGGCAAAATTATAACAAAACATGACCTAGAGAGTGAACAATGATAGGTATGGTGATAAACCAATCTTACGTATGGTAAGCTACGCGCCTGTTTAGATACGTTTGAGAAGAAGAATGTATGGATTCGTATTGACTCGTTTGACTCTTTGTCTAGTTCACCTTTGTAAGTCTTTCTAAGAAGGGACCTGGATTCACTGCTAAGCACATACATAGTAAGCTAAATACCTTAAAATACTTTGATCTTAAGTAATACCGTAGAATTTAAATAACATATTGGCACCCAGTGGATTCTTTTTCTGTATTCAAGTAAAGCCGATTTGAAGAGGTATTAGCGATTTATCATTGCATTGCACACTAGACGTAATCCAGTAGAAGCTCTGCTTTCATCACATCAATAAAGTTGGAAGGCCCAGATACAAAACAGGATCACTGCTGGATTTCGATAGCATGCTGCTTTCATAGGATGTACTATTGCGTAATAAGAGTGATAAGGATGATACCGTAATGTTGAGGCTGAATAGTCTTGATAAAGTGACCTTATTTGAGGTTCTACCAGATATATATCAAGGGCAAGTGCAGAATTCACAAATGTTAAATTTACATGTTATAGCTTTAAATGTTTGAAAACGAGTTATTAAACTTGAAAACTAGTATATTGTAAACTATCGCCGATACCTTCATTAACTTTACGCAGCATTTTCTCGCTTAAAAATTTTATAAACCGTTCGTGTACATCGGTACAGTGCAAAAACTAATCATTATGGTAATGATCATATTCAATCTAATCCGCAGGGCCCCTAACTAATCGTACAATGTCGTATTTTATTCTAAACATGACTGTCTATAGGAACATATGTGTCGCTGCTATAAATACATTCAGCTGTAGTTATACTTTGCAAATGATTTTTGCGAGACATATCATAGGAATACTTGGAAGTTATGTTCGTCCATGTAAAACTGACATGAATGCGTGGGGTCTTTTGGATAACAGATAATGAAAAACACCTGTTTCTCTGGAAATAAAGAACAAATTGTCGCCAATTACGGCAGCAATTATTGTGGTAGGTTGTAAGTTACCCAACAAACAATTGGAAAGTATTGGTAAGGTTTGAACTAATTTTAACTTCTTACACACACGAGCTCGCACGAACGCAAGCAAAAATATAAAAGCATGAATTCTTGTAGTTGTAATCAAAAACACTGAACTGAGCGAATTAAACATACAGGTTTCATTCATATTTGAGTAAGCAAAACGTAAAGTGATCATCATAATTTGCTTTATAATTATTTTCAGCTCAACAATAGAATTTACTTAGAAATACGATAACTAAGAACGTATGCGTTGAAAGTAAATAGGAATTTCGTATGGTTTAACTTGTCGAGTCTTGCTACTGATTAAATATCCAATTTATGCGAGGCGGACTAGTAAAGAAAGAGAAGCAACTATACCGTAGATAATTTCAAATGGTATAAATTTATCATATCTATCGCAGGACTAAAATTTTGTTGGCAGACAATTGACAGATTGTTTGTTTTTCTTCTAAAAGGGAATTCGAATTTGTCGCTTCCACCCTTTACGCTATAAAAACATATGGAACCGATAGAAAAAAATTATTACTTTCACCACGAAGATTATATGATCATTGGATTCATTTGTTTGTTAGTTAATGGTTAGCTTTCTTGGGAATAACTCAGTTACAATATTTAGTAACGGTATTATCATGAAGCATCAACTAGCAAGGAAATTATCTTAGGGGAATAACTCATTGTATTAACATTCACATTGGTTAGGCGTGAGTCTGCATTCTCGAAGTGCTTCTAGACAAGGTATGTAAATCGCTTTTGAAATTTGCGACATTGCGTTCAAAACACACTTTATAAATTTCTTTCCTATGACACTCTTCATAGTATGAATCGTCAGAAAGGAAAGATATATAGCAAGCTTGTTCATAAATATGGATCAAAGCTAGCTGGCCATAAACAAAAAAGGAAAAGACAACAAGAAAATGAAAAACTCTTTTTGCTTGGTTTCCTATTTTTTAAAGTAGACAGACTCCAACACACGTAAATGGAAGGACGATCTAGCTATGCCTATTACCAGGAAATTTCATTCTTGTACATTTTGCCATTTCCTCAATTTTCCAGACAATGTTGGTCTGGGACAGAATAGTATGTTTTGGCATTCATTTTAGCTCTAAAAGCGCGAGGTGGCTGACTGTAGGAGGTATTTATGCTTGGCATACACCGGCTCAAGTTTGTTGTTTGATCCTGTCGCCCAACTTTTGAGAAATGCGAGCTTCAGATCAGCACAGAAATCCATACACTACTAAGCTGTTTTGTGCGATAGGTATGCAGTTCGTATGAATGCATGGCATGATCTTTCTAGTCATGAAAACAATTCTGGGATTGATATCAGAGGATCACTACACTACCGCTTTTGTACCCCAAAATGATTAGGTATGTAATATACAATATGTTTAGGTGAGACAAGAAGCATAACTGATTCCCAGGATAAATTAGGAATGTACAATGAGGCTTCTCATTTCATGTTTTACGCGGGGTTTTTTTTTAAACATTTCAAAACTTCCCGACCAGTTCTTTCAATTTCTCCCGGTTTTCACCGATCTCTGGCTCTTATGCGTATCCCTACGGATATAACCACCATTGTGGAATTCTCAATCATAATTTTGAAAAACTTGATAAAGATTGAATCCATGCATGGTAATGGATTCCTTTTAGGGACACCGTGGGGAATGGGATACTTGATCTGCTGGGTGTTACTATGTTAAATGAAAAAATATGTAGTCCTATTATAGAGCAGATCTCATTATAAGGAAAGTTTTTGTATTATTAGTAATAAGTGATTTGTTAAATTCTTGTTTACTGAATAATCATAACTTGGCATCGAATCACCAAGAAGGTAAAACAACTTTAATGTAAAACAACAATTAAAAATAACATTAAACCAAGATACTTACACAATAACATATTCATCTCTCCAAAAAAATGTATTGCTAATAAAGCGAACTACTTCTCCAAAACGCACGTTTTGCTGCCTGAAATGTTATAGTTTCTGAGTTGTGTGTTACATTTTACCACTTTTCGTCCTCTTTTATTGGAAGTAAGTTCTTCAAAACAGATTGCTTTCGCCACACTTGTCTCGCCATGCTTCTAAAACAACAGTTGATGTACCAACTGATTAGTTTAAAATGAGCTCTCTTGCGATTGATAACTTCACGGTAAGCCTAGTGGTTAAAGCAAAGTAAAGGTACCTCTCTATCTCTTGACCTTCAATGAAATGCTGTGTCGACTTGTGAATAATGGATGATGTGAAAACGAAGCTTTGTCAGAAAACCAATTACCTATCCATGGTCCAGATTTTTGGGAATAAGAGTAAATACTGACGTCAAAACATACACGCAATTGTAAAAAATCACGTGTGGGCAGGCCGTCCAAGCCGTTGGAGTGAGTAACAATTTCAAGCCACGTTTTTAAAGTTCCAAAGTCAAAATTATGGAAGACGCAGTCATATTCAAGTATGTCACTACATGTGAACGTATTGCGGTTACTGTGCAAAGAGGAATTGGGATAATTACAAACTGTAGGCCGAATACCTTGCTCTGCTGACATCCTTCTGCACGTGAGTGCATCGTGACCTGCAAAGCAATACATTTAAGTATTGCAAGCAGTTAACAAGGGTGATTCGATAAATACTTCAACAAACACAACAAGCTACTGTAAAATATTATCAGTCAAAGTGTCTAGCGGGGTTCTTAATTATTATCAGTGCCGCGCCAGAAAAATTTGTTGATTTTCTTCGCCGGGTACTGAGTTTTGCTCTCCGATTTTGCCTCACACATAGTTTGTATTATTGAAAAAACTTTAAATATTAAATTTCCCTGCCTAAATTAATGGTATAATTGGGTCTACTTGGGTCGGGTAGATTAGGTATTCACATGACCTATTTAATGTTCTTATTTACAATTTATACTCAATAAGTCCGGAAATCCTGTCATAAACTTTCTTTCCATGTCCAAGTAGTAAAATATTTTGCACTATTAAGTTTGAATGAAAAGACACTGGGTATTGATTGGTGCGAATGACATAATTAATCAGACCTACGTTCATAACAGCTTTGACACTTTAATGCCTCTTATGGTAGATTGTTTTATCTGATGGAAGCACGTGAAGAAACTTATAAATACGGCCGGCCATAATGCCCTGATGTAGAGTTGTCAGTGACACTAAAAATCCCTCAAATTGATTTCATTACTTTTGATACGACCACATCTGTACAAACTAAAATCTCTGAATAAGCTGATGTTTCTACCTGATATTTATATCGTTCACACTGCTATTATGAAAATTAAACGTAAGCAACTAAAATGATGACGTATGTTTCCAAGTCAAGAGCTCTGTATTTATTACAGTTCTGTAATAAATGGCATAGCTTTGTGATATTAACTTAGTAGTAGATGTCAACAAGATTAATTACAATAATACTACAAAAATGGATAATGATGTTTGTCTCTATTAGCATCTACGATAGCAGTGCTAAATAAAGTAGTTACGTATTGTCTGATATATATTTTCCACAAGCGGAGCTGAGACAAAGACCTACACAAGTTTTGATGGGCCATATAGCTAAGCCCTACATACGTCTTGGAATAATTAATGAATCCAAATCCAGACAGAACAGAAATACTGGTGACGTTGAATCAAAAGCCAGCCAGACAGGAGCTCAAGTACCACGAGTTAACACGATGTTTCAATTAGTTGCCAATTATTTGCCAATCACAAGCAGGCCAATCATCTGCCAGAAAATGTTACAAAAGCTTAAAACTTGCAAAAGTATTTTTGAGGTTTAAGCATTTCGCAGGCAGGATGTGGCTCTCGGGCGGCAGTTTGAGGATCACTGTTCTATAAGGTACGGCAGAAATAGTTGTAGTGTATAAATTTTGTACTACATAGGTTATTCCGTAGAATATACCATTCTGCATGATGTAGCTGGGATCAGAGATGGGCTCTGTCCGATTGGGACAGGGAAATAAGATTAAACAATACAAACTTTCACTGCCACTAGCTGTTTTTGGTTTCAGCTGCTTAAGTAGGGACATTGAAGAAAAAAAACCTGGTGTATATTTAGATGTATAATGAAAACCACACTTTTAGAACAATTTTTGTCCTCAACTCTAGCTGATTAGCAAACCTTTCTTGTAATTTTGTTGATTTGTATCTAGCTGTCAATAAAAATAAAGTTTTAGTTCCTGTCTAGAGATAAGATGTAATTGCCGTAAAGTAAAGAGCGCAGTCTACACAAATTTCTTTAGGGCCCCGTCCAAAATTTTAAGTGCACGGCCGCTGGGTGGCAGTCCCCAATTTTTAAGGAACACTACCTGCTGGCAATTTTACCCAAAATATTCTGCAAATAGTTTGGCAAAATTGAAAATAGAATGCAATAAAATTACTTTTGATTATTTTAGTTAAACAGTAGTCAAAGAAATTAGTCTGAAAGAGTGATTTCAGTGATTCAAAATATTACTATTTGGTTGTCTGTTTACTCGGGCAAAAGTCCTACCCGCCTTTGAAAAATATTCAGCCATAGGCTTGTGAAATTAACTGTAACTTTTTAGTACAATCTAGTTAATGCACGCTCTGTGTTTAGCTAAAAATTGTAGTACATTCATTTTACCTTGTTTTACCAAACTACTTAAAGATATACTTTCTTCCTAGCTTATATGCCGTTGTTTATCAAATTTGGTTTCAATGAAACTTCGTTTAATAAGGTGTGTATGCTATAGTCCTAGAGAAGAGCCTTAGGATACAGTACGTACCCGAATGCAGCTGTACGTCAAAGTCCAAACTTGTACCTAAAATAGATATCATTTGTTGTAACAGGTGTAAACGAAGTTTATTTTAATAAACATTTACTGCTCGCTTTGTCTGCAAGAGAGTGTGTGGCACAATCCACGAGCAGATTATACCAAAGACTTTAAAAATGGTATATAATGCTTCTCTGCTTATTACTCAGCACTTATGAGATAGATTAAAATAAGGGATACTATTAAAATGAAATTAATATAGGGATAAAGTGGTTACTATACAGAGTTGTCCCTACTAGTTCCTAAAACTTAGACATCATTCAAGAGGGTTACCCACATGTTCTGAAGTCAATGACCAGGATATAAAGATATATATGGAATCTAAATAACTTCAATGTATTCTTAAATGCTAAAATTCTGAAACTTAACAAAACAGGGTCACAGAAGCAAAAAGTCCCTACAGTAATATAAAATAAAGATAGACGTACCTAAACGAATTTTCTAAGTACAAAATGGTGACAAGTAACCACGAATTAGTTCCCAAATATTTTTATATTATTCAAATCTGCTTTAACAAATCTTTGTTACATTATGCAGAATTTGACATTTTCTTAAATTGCTTCTGCCATCATTTTTTATTCTCGAAAGATAAGAGCCCACTTGTGCTGTGTAAGTACATCTAACAAAATGGTCATTTGACAAAGTAAAAGGCTTTCAAATTTCCCTTTCCCTTAATTTGTAAACTTTTGAGGACACTCTTAACAGACAATAGGTTTACATGTTGAGAGTGGATAAGCTTTTTCTATTCTTGGTTTAGGGATAATGACTTTGTACTTGTATTGATAAGCTGATATAAACTGTACTCTTTGTAAAAAAGTGCTTTAACCTTCATTTCGAGCTTTCATTTTGTTATTAAATTCCTTGGATCCAGTGTGAAAAGAGATGACTTTGTAGTGCCCGTTTCATTGAATGGGTGAAATGGGAGTCATTTGAATACGACGTGTTGTTGTAACACTTGAAACAAGGCAGGATGTTGTCTCCAGGAGTATTGGGGGATACTTTCTGTTATAATCTGCATAGTTTTTAAGGAACAGGTCACGAAGAATCTCTTTCAGGGCAGTAGCTTAAAATCAGCTAAAAACGATGGAGTAGTCAGTGACGAAGGTTAGAAGTTTTAGCAATATTATTTATGAGGAAAACTTGCGGGGAAAAGTTTTTCCTGCATTAAAAATTTAAGAAAAGAAAAAAATTTGGGAAAGCTAAAACATGAAAAGAAGATCTTTGGTTACTAAACCTATTTACATGAAGCTAGCATACCACTGCATAGAATTGGTAATTGCATTAAATCTTACAAAAAAAGAAATACAAATTTAAAGAAGCATATGGTTTGTCAAATCAATGTTAATCAATGCGGCATTTTAATTAACGGATCAGTGAAAACTAGAAATATCTTACCTAGAGACGGGTACAGATAAAAATTGACGTTCTCACGAAAGTGGGGCAGACGTCTCGAAAATGTTTTAAACACACCCTAATACAGTTGTGGGGAACGCCCCTTTCAAAGAGGTAGTTTCAGAAGGTTACCATAAGTACAAAGGAGAACTGCCAATAACGTTTGCAGAAATAATAATAGTTACAGTTTTGAATATAGATCCAATTGTAAATACAAGTAAATGAACGACATTAATAACTATGTACCTGACAGCTTAATATAATCCAGTATTATCCTAACGGAGTTAATTTCATCGAGTATTTATTCTCGAGAGCGTGATGTTCATTCATTTTGTTTATCAATAGGGCGAGATTTTTGAGCTTTGAGAAGCACATCTGCTTATGGACAACGAATAATTCTTCAAAATAATTAAAATTGTTTAAAAAATTAAACAATACTTTCTGGGATGATTCGAAATTCCTTCATAGAAATTCAGGTTTTTGCAGAGAACCTTTTCCATGCTTCTTGTTGAAAATAACAAAGGAAAGGCATAGAAAGGTCGAGATCTCATACTATTAATGAATTCATTTCTTTTAGAAATTCCAAGGCTCGAAAAGTTTATAAAATCTCATGGTTACGTAGCAGGCCTTTCCACCTACTCTGTTGTTATATTTCAAGTCCAAGGAACAAGTAGGAACTGATCGAGTGAACAGAAAGATCAGCATCATGCAGGGAGTGAAACAAGGTGACACACTATCACTAGTGATGTTCACAGCGGGATTAGAAGAAATATTCAGGAGTATAGAATATGAGACTGGCATCAACATCGATGGAGAACGTCTTAACAATTTGAGATTTGCAGATAACATCATCTTGTTTACAGAATCTGAAGGGCAACAAGGAAGACTGCTCAGTGACTTGAATATAGAGGGAAAGAAAGATGGTATGAGGATGAATAAAAGAAAGACAAAGATCATGTGCAATGAAGTGGCGAGAAGAAAGAGAAGGAATGGAATATATCTAGATGGCGAACGGCTCGAAGAGGTCGAGGAATACAAATACTTTGGAAGATTGCTAACACCAGGATATGAGATGGCTAGAGAAATCGACGAAAGAATAAAAGCTGGCTGTAAACGATTTGGTCAGTACAGCTCCTTCTTAAAAGATCAGAAGATACCTATGTGTCTGAAGACGAAGATCATGGATACAGTTATATAACCATCGATGTTATATAGAGAAGAAACATGGTCACTAACCGACAATCTAAAAAATAAATTGGCTGTAGCCCAACGCAGCATGGAAAGAGCAATGCTTGGAACCACTATAAAAGATCAGATTAGAAATGAAAATATAGGAGCACGGACAAAGGTGGAAGATATAGTCTGGAAAGCGGGAAAAGCTAAAGGGCAGTGAACAGGACATGTCGCCGGAATCTACATCAACAAATGGGCCAGGAAAACAACAGAATGGAAGATCAAAGCGTAGATGGAGAGATGATATCAAGCAAAAGGCAGGAAGTAAATGGATGCACGTAGCACAAAATCGTCAAGAGTGGAAACGTATGTAGAGACTATCCGACAGCAGTGGCGGGTCAGACTGAGAGAAGAAGAAGAAGTCCAACGGAACATTAAAAATGAAAGGATGAAAAACTCTTAATCCACTGTTTTCATTTTGTTCACACCTTGGCATGCCACTTTGCCCTTCATGGTTTCCCATGCCTGAGTGCTAATTTGATCAGCCTTAAGTTTACTTTTTTGCAGAGATACAATCATCCACACTAACTTATATAGAAATTTTTGAATTGTGTGGCTAATTTTGCCCATGTTTTATGCTCAGTTCAAGTTTTAACTGCCAATGTTTAGGATAACATCTTTTAAGTCAACTCTTTGCCACGAATCATGATGTCCATTTTCTCTACTTCCCGTCTATACCTTGATCGCCTTTAGTATACTTCCTTTCTCTCCGCCCTTTTTCGGTGTTTTGCCTTAGGAAAAGTTATTAACCCAATATATCGTTAGCTAGAGCGGGAAATAAGCTACCCACTGCTGCACTTTGGGCTACAAATAACTAAAGGATGACACCAAATGAATGACTATAAACCTGTCCATGTTTTTCGCCCAAGTTCAAACACCATTCCAGACAGCCACTCTCTAGATGATTTTCTTTACTGTTTTCACACCTATCGTGTATTTCACAACTGTCTATGTTACCTGTGCCTTATGATCTTTTCTCGCATCTTTCTTCCTTTTCAGTTATTGCAAGGTTACTTAGACAACAACATGAACTATACAATCACCGTATCTTGCTTTAAAACAAGTAGAGGAGGGTACACAACCAAGCAGTGACAAATTCCTCTTCCAGACATGAAAATATTCACGCCCGCGCACTTTGTTGTGTATTAATTCCAAGTGCTTAAACTCACAGAACTCAGATGTTAACCAAAGGGACTTTAGACAAGGCAGTAAAAAGGGTCACTGACTCCGAATTTAAATTTCACATGGGACACAACGAGGGGTACTCATCTGACAGTATTTTTCCTGGGGACACAAACGGCATATAACCCAGGAAATGCTTTTTCGGGGGGCACATATGGGTGGGTGGGTGTCACCCCAATCCTCTCTCAGTCAGTCCAAGTTTTTATAACTTGGTCCAGAGGATCGGTTTTTACTACATTTAGCATATTTCTTGGTCTAAAAAATATTTTCGTCGGCATTAGATATGGCTCCAATGGCACATTGGCGATAATGAAGTAGAGAGATGTTTAGTTACTCGAGAGGCTCAGTTGGTCCAATTTAAGAAAGCGCAGAACAGGGGTGCAAGCAATAATTTGTTGGCTGTGTTGGGGATGTCACATTGATGTTCAAACAATAGCCATTAGACATATGTTCTGCCGCGCACTAATTGATTGATCGACAGTCTATAGTCCAGTTGCAGTTGGTAATGTGACCTTTAGTTCGAACCTTTTTTAAACACGAATGTCCACAGTTTATACCACGACATTTTAGCAGCAAGAAGATGACTACTTCAATGATAGCTGCAGTGAAATGCAGTCAAGGTGAAAATACTATTATAATTTTATATTATTTGACTTCTTTAATAGTATACTACCACTGTGCTTATGTAAAACCAGTTTTTTCCAACAATCAAAACCTTACCAAATGCAAAGGCAGTCCACTAGCCGTGTGGTGCAAAATGACGACTCCTGAGGCTTACTCGAGGGCTGAAACGATCCCCCTTATTATCATTAGTAATCCTTATTCCAAATCCAGGGTGCATTCCTTGTAGTCCACGCCAGAGATGTCCGGCTTGGAACTCTTTGAAAACAATAGGTCACATGCTTTTTCTAATGTTCCTTAGCGTAATATCCGTCGTGGACTTTACTTGGAATGGACCCTGGTTCCAAATCAAGAGTTTCAAAGCCTGTGTAACAAAGATGGGGTTAAAGTGGATACAAAAATAACATAACAGGTTTAAAGTGTCGAGATATATATTTTCGAAACCATAGAAGCCACGGAAGCAACTATTTCAACCTTGTCGTATATGAGAAACGAAGAAAATGGTCTTACTATGGAGTTATAGGCAGCTCTAGCATTCTGTGAAAAGTTTGGAATAGATGGAAACAGTCAATTTTTGAAATGACATAGACCACTAATCCCTAACCTTTTGTGTGCCAAGGGCCGATTTCAAAGTTTAAGAACTTTCTGAGGACCGCTTCATGGATTAGTGGCAGATTTATAAATTAAAACTTAAACATCGGGTCTCTAAGTCGATATATTTGAACTAGTTTAGCTTCTTACAAAATGTACACATCAATAAAAGTAAAAAGAAAAACCAAAGACACTCAAATTTATTGAAATGTAAACACCAGTCACCAATGACACTTCAAAAAATTTACACCAAAGAAACTGTTACAAACAAAAGTGAAAAAAAACCAAACTTTCATCCCACGGCTCGATAGGAATTTCTCTACGGCCCGGTGATTGTCCGCGGCCCGGTTGTTGGAGATCCCTGACATAGACAACAAAAATCCCTAAGCGAATTGATGAACATTCACAAACGTTCACTGTCCTTGGTTTGGAGGAATTTTAGTGCAAAGAGTTCATTAGAATACTTGACGACCTTAGAGCATCTCTCGAGGACAATCTGAAAGCACCTCTAAAGCACTTATGCCAGTTGTGCGCATCCCCCAACCGCCATTTAATGTAGAAATTATCCAGGAAGACTGGCAACATTTAACAGAAATGCTGCCTGTTGCAATCTAACCTGACAGGAATATGGAGCCTTAAAACGTAGCTTAGAAACAATTACGACTCAAGACATGGCAAACGTCTTTATCCATCCCTCTAAGTGAGTCGGCAAAGATCAGGAGTTTTAGAATGCGACTTGCATGACAGAGTTTAATATTCTAAGTATGCAGAACATCTTTAGGGTCGGGATGGAAGTCCATTGAATGTAAACTGCACTTTTAATGTCCTTCCATGCGATAATAGTTACCCTGCATAGTTAAATTTCCAAGTGTAATGATGATAGCTTCCTGCACGGGAGATTTTAAAGTAGCTGTTGGAATTAGTTTGGCACGTTGAAGTATCAAATGACTGTAGACTTACAGCTTACGTTGCGTGAAATAAATGATTACGGTGAAAGATCGACAAGGATTTACCTGGTAAACATCACTGGAATTTCAGATGTGGTTGATTCGTTTTCTTGACGAGAAAAACTGCCTATCTTTAAACTCGAAAACGCATCATTCACAGTTAGAATGACCTTGGCTTTTCATTAGCGTTCATAATTATAGGTGTAAAACACCAATTGGGCTTGGCTAACAATTTCTCTGCGGTTGCCTTATTAGTCAAGTTGTTGAAGCACAAAGATAATCTTGCTTGTACATTACAACATTCTTGAATGCCTGCTGGTAAATACCAACCAATGACAAATTGAGCTATAGGAGCACTGGCTAAACTTCACTCTGACAACCCAGATAATGATTTCCTAGCAGAATTTAGCCTCAGGAGGTTCTTCCTGAATTTCAGGTAATGATGAAAGTTTCATTGGCTAATCTATGTTTCAGACATTGACCTACTAGCATGCTGTATCGAGGCGCGTTTTTAGCAAAATTGTTACTCGAAATGCGATGTAAAAGTGAATACTTTTACTGTCTGCAGCACAGTGGACTATAAGTAATACGAATATTGTTTTGCAATTTCTATCCTCGGTGAATTGGATATGAAGACATTGGAAACACTGTATTTACTCTTTAATAGCGCAGTTTAAAAGTAAGAGAGATACTACTGATGTTCCATTAATCATCGATTGGAAAGATGTGCATGAGCAAACTATACAATACTCTAGGTCACATTGTTAGAGGTTTTGGGATTTATGACATAAGATTATCCCTTGCTCGGCGCAAAAACTGAACAATTTCAGTGAGAAACGACTTTAAGATGAATAACAAACACGTCACTGAGGGTAAGGTTTCTGAGAAGTAATCTAGTACACAATATTGCCAAGCAAGTCGACCCTTGCCGAAAAAGAAAAATAGGATAATATAACGTGGTCAAGTGGTAATTTATAACAAGGTTTTAAGTAAATATAAGGACATTTTATTGATAAATGAGGCACGGTTGCCAAACGACACCCTAAAGGAAAATTAAGACTCGCTATAAAAGTCAGTACAGCCATTTCATTTTCAGAACATTTCATTCATGTTCATGACTAAAGGTAACCATATAAATTATACTTGGAAGGTCCTAAGTAGTTATAACGGATGCAAAAGAATGGCATTACCATTAAGAGAAAAACATGAGAAATATGGACAGATAATTGGGACATTTTGCGAAATGCGTTTGATACTTATTCAACTTAGTCAACTTTCCTTGCTTGATAAAGAGTTTTTCGATGTCCTATTTAAAGATGGTGATGATATGCAGAGGGAAATGTCTTAAAAAGCTAAATTGCGTCGTATAATTGTTGCTTGAAATACTACCAAAAATTTTCTCAAACGATTCTAATTTTGGGAGTGTTAAATGGCCTTCCAGAGTCGTGAAAGATGACAGTTTCTACCATTAAAGCGATTAACGTTGCCACCATAACATGGGAAGGTGTTCAGCTGTTTCAATCTGCTTTAGAAAAAAACGTGAGAGAAGGGGTTCTGCTTGCATTTCCAAAGGCTTATTGATTAAAAAGAGCCTTCACTTGTCCCTCACTCCTGCACACACAAGACAGAAAATTTATAAGCTAACTCAAGTCATTTCTTGCAACATTGCAACATCAAGGGACACACTGATGAACTATGTTAAAAGTTACATTTGGGAAGGAAAGAAGAATACAATGCTTATCGTCAGGCAAGAACCCTGAACTGTCTAAATGGGTCGGCGAAGTTTATTGAATTGACGTTGCTTTACATGCAACGACAGAACTACCGAAAAATTTTGAAGAATTGGTCGATAATTCTGGTTGTTTGCGACTTATAAGTTGTAAGTACAAGGACATTATGAATTATGAGTGGTTTGGAAAATCGAAAATCTGAACAGTATGTCAGTGTTCTAGTGGAACAAGTACTGTCGGAATTACTTTGATATTGACGCAAGTTAGACAGGGTATTTAATTTATCCGACTTGTATCATGTCCCCAGCAATAACGGCCAGCAAGCTGATGTTTACTATAAATTTCAGGCCGTATATTGGCTTTTCTGTTCTATCATTTATCTCTGCGTTCCGCTTTTTTGCTAGTAGTAGATGCTACCCTGGGCTTCGTCAGGCTTTTACACAAAGCAATAAGTTTAATTTAACTCTATGGAAGGCAATTCAATTGGACCCTTCACACCAACACCGATGTAAGACGTTAACAGCAAACAATATAAAGAAAACCAGTAACACTCATAATACCGCAAAATTCTCAAACCGAGCGCAATCCGAAAGTAAGCGTCAGTTTTCATGGCTACTAACAACTTCCTAAAGGCAAAAGGAAGGTTAAAAGTAAACAGCCAAGTGCTCTTTTTTGGCCGATCATAAAGCTTGTATGGGCAACATGGAATCAATAATGGCCAATTAATATCTTTTGTAATCCTAGTTGCACTTTAGAACAAACAAGGTAATAGCATAAGCAATAATACTTGTAATATTCTTTTTTGGCTGAAGACAACGTTTGTGTTACGTATGGTGGACATTTTTGTTCTTTATCAGCCATTTCCTTAACATAACCACGGACTAAAACTAAACGAATTCACGTTGTATCCCCCTTAGACGCTACTTATTTTAAAAATAAGTACCCTATTACTTTTTAAACTGCACAACAGTCATCGGAAAATAGTAACGCCTTGAAGGGCGCAAATGACGGATGTGTGGGAGTGTCACATCCCCAAATAACTTCACCATCAGATCCCAGTTGCAATTTGATAGCGATAACAGATCGAATTGATCTGGACCATGTTGTTACGAAATAGCCAAAGATGCCATATAAAGTGAACGCTTAAACAGACTTTAAGAAATTAAAGAAACTAGTCCAAGTGCATTATATACCGTGAATCCTCGAACTTACCAACTAATTGCTAGCATTTTTCATGGCATGCTGACTGACAAATGCAAATTGCATTACGGTCATATTGCATCCCAATAGTCCTTACGCCACATCAGTTCTTCTTCTACCTTAGGGCACTACGTTTCCGTATATATACGATGTCCTCGTATTGGAGCCGGAAAATTCCACCTCGTAATTCATATCGAAACGTGCTGGTAATCCTCTAACATTTTATAACCAGTAGGAAAAAATTACCTCACTAAATTAATCGTAGAGATTACAAACTAATTTTTATATTGAAATTGTTCAGTTTTATTACGAAAAGGAAGAAATTTTGAAAAAAATTAAATGGCATATTTCAGATAATTTTATACAACCCCTGTCCCCCCTCCCCTTATGTAAGCCCCTCCCTCGAATAAGCCTCCATTCAAAAATATCAAAAATAAATAAGCGAGGATTAGAGGATCTACAGTATCTGTTTTAATTTTTCAAAAGATGTACACACTTATCATGTTTCTACCATGCATCCTGTTCTGTGACCATACGATTATGTACTTTTACCTATATCTACATCTAAATCTAGACTCTCACCTACATTCATCATGAAAATAACATAAGGAGCTAAGGTCATGTAAGTAATTACTTGAAAACAATCTGTTCTTCAAGGCCGGATGCCCAACTTCCACTCACTAAATGAACATATATTTATGTTTTTTGGTCTCTGATTGCGTCTGTATGAGCAGCTTTGGATGCCTTCAGCACAAATGTGATGAACTTTTGAATGGACGCCCCTAATTCCTTTCCGGGGACGACTTAATGTCAAGTTCAGTTATGTTTAGTTCACATGTATTTTTTTTAGCTACGGCCAGGTAAACTATGGTTTTTCTTTGGATTATAACTTCATATTTTTACTACTTTCAACGCTTTGAGAAAGAAATTAACTACCTAAAAGACAAAAACTTCGCATAATGTACATGCTTAATCTCGCTTCCAAGTTGTGAGCGGCGTAGGATGGCCGAACTTCTAGGAAATGTGACGGCGGTCCCGACAACATGTATTTCGGAGAAATTGGCCCGCTGTAGCGAAAACTCGGTCCCTTGAACGCACACCCCTTAATTAAATTTTGCATTTGCGAACAGGAAGCCTTCTTGTTCTCACTACCTACGACCTTCCTGTTCTAAATACTCAAGATATAGATATAGATAAAAAGTACAAGATCGTATGAGCACCAAACAGGATGTATGGGAGAAATATGATAAGAGTGTTACATATTTTGAAAAGTTAAAACTAATACTGCTAGTTATCGAATCCTCGCTTATTCATTTTTGATTATATCATTACAGCCCCAATTATGCAAATATGATAATAAGTAAGGAAAAGGAATTTTGATTTATTAACACACCATGTCAGCTATCGTAAATGATCTAATCTATTGTATCAAAAACAGGAGCTAGGAATGGCAGGGCTAAGAAGTTTGGCAAGATGTGAAATCCATCATCTCGAGTGCTATCAAAATATGATGATGACGATGAAACTACTGTAGCACATGATTGGTCTACATTTATTTGAAGACTTTGGAATTTCTAGAGACAAAAGAAGCCAAGGTGTGGGGTCAAGATATGTGGCAGATGGCCCGTCCCACCGGCTGCAACGTCAATGTTAGCTTCCCTAGCTGGCTCCATCAATGTATTATTTTTAATGATTTGAAGACTTTTTAATTGGCCTCAAATGGTAGCTAAAATTTACATTGTTTAAAAGGCAATTATTATTACACTAGTTTCATAATGTGAGAGGATTTAACTTGTAAAAATCAGTCCGATCTTTCACAATACAAATTACAAACTGGCATTTTTTGTTGTTAAGGAAATAACGGCTACAAAGAACTTATGGATAATATGACTTTGATTACACTCAGAAAGCGTGAACCTCCGCCAACTCAATGGGGTCGGACTGGATTTGCAAATTCTAAAAATTCAACTGAGCTGTACTAATATGCGTCATGGTAACTGGTTTATTCCAACGAGAATGTCTCCACCAGTTGTCTTTTTACGAAGATATCGTTACCAAACATGACTTGTGCTAATTGGCGTTATTGTAACTGGGTCTTCTCGGCGATGATTACCTCTGATTTAAATCGCAAAAATTTCAAAATGATCTAGGTTTCGGACAGCTATCCAGATTACTCCCAGACGTTAATGAGTTCTTCCTTAAATCAATACACAGCTCTTTTTGCAAATTTTGTGAAAATCTGATAGTAACTTTTTCGGAACGTAGCCTAGAGACGGAAAAATAATTGAACGGTAACGAAAATAACACCTCCTTGGCGCAGGTATTCAGGATAATTGCTATACATATTCATCGCGGAAAATGGCATCGCGTTGCATAAGGATGAAGTCAGAAATTTCAAATTGTTGGGCAAGTGAATGGGGTTTGACTCTTTAACGTCACGAGAACGAAAGACATTGTGGGGTACTATTTGATCACAACAAGTCAATTAAGATTTTTGCACCTGAGTTTCTGCATTCAATACAATATCTTTAATCAACTGATGTATGTTGGGTGATATAATAGGTGGACAAATATTTCTCTATAAACGTTTCAGCTCTTGAAGTGTATAATTTCCATATTGAAAGAGTACAGGTCAGTGTATTCAGGCTGTCAACAAAGAGTTACGAAGGGTTACTGTTTAAGGTTAAGGCTCTCGCCTTGCAGGGATTTGGGCAGGAAACAGTCCTTATGATCAGTGGTGGACTGCCTTTGAATTCGGCAGTTAAAATTTTAAAATCTCTTCATGTATTCATCAAATGCTAGCAGTCTCAATTTGACTGGTACGAATAGTATGAAGAAAGAAGAATGCTCAAGTTTGAATTTAAAGAACACGATATATCTTTAAAACAACCACAAAAGGGAAAACGTCAGTTTGATGAAGAGAGTTCAACAGTCGAGGTTGTACATTCAGTTCAAAGACCTTTCAAGGTTGAGTATTTCTAGTATTCACTGCCAAATTATCCTCAACTCTTCAACTTCTTATAGAAGCATGCAAGAGCATATAGTTTGGTTTTAATTCCATCTTAACCGAGCTTAGCTCGGTTAGCCATGACGGCGTCAAACGTGCAGCTAATAAATTAATAGAGGAATACCATCATGATTTCGAAGACTGTTTTCTATCTGAATTAGTCCAATCTTCAAAATTGTTGAAATGGTCAGTGGACAAGAACAGAGTCAAGCACAATGTCTATCTCTAAGTGCAAATAGAGAGTTTAGTGAGCTGTTTATTGTGAATCAGTTCAAAGTTAAAAAAGATGAGAAATGAAGTTAGAATTTGCATAGAACAAAAGATACTCAATCTGCTCTCTCTCTCTCTTATGAGTATTAAACATGAAATTGTAAGCACACTGGATTTTAATATCTTGACTGATGTCTTTGACATCAAAAAGTTCACTGCACGTCGCAGTAATATTGTGAATAAAATCACTTATAATTACAGTTCACCTAAAGGTTTTGTTTGTTTACTTACAGTAGTAATCATTTTGATTGCAGTGCCCCATGGTTAAATTAAATCCAGGGGTCCGTGGCCGTCTTAATCCGCCCATACTTATGACAGCGGCCTTCACATCAAATCCTTCACATGAAGCCCGGACACATGATGGGAAGACATCTACAGCACTAGTGTTTTACTTCCCAATGTTTTAATTGTGGTTTAAAGCCTTGAAAATATACAATTTTACCAATTCTCTGACGACTTAAAGGCAGAACAACAAAGAAAGAACTTCTCCGCCTGCCTCCATCAGTGTACTATTTCTTCGGATCAACCCTTTAATCTAACATTTGAGTGATCATTCCTAAAAATTTGTAGTTTTTAAACAGATGAAACAAAAACACTAAAGAGACTTTCTTCCTCTTACTCTTCTTCAAGGCCATCCTTATTGGGCAATAATATTTCTCCAACCTGATGCGCATCCATCACAGTAAAGTCAGTCGGTACATGTGCTCAAGAGCTTTTCATATTAAGTTTACGTAACTTTTAAAAAAATGCCAAGGTGATATAAGAAGATCTAAAGCGAAACCCAGTGGCTACGTTATCCAGGGTATGGTCATAAATTTCCAATTCATATTTTCATATATTTTAAGTACATAGTCTTGCTCCTAGTTGTCGATTTAACGTTTTCTTAATAGTGTGTACTTTTATCCTTTACTCTTTATATTGACAAATAAGGCATTTTTCAATAATACACAAGCTTCAAAGACTGGTAAGTGTGTCGTTAAACTTCTGCAGATGCTGTGTGAGGTCTCTATGGCAACAAGAAATACTGATTTTAAGAAGCTATCAATAATGTATTACTAGCGCAAACATCAGTGTATGTAAATGGCAAATGTAAAAGCTTCTTATATTCTAATCAGCAAAATTCTGATCACTTTAGACACAGATGTTCTTATCACAGGGGTCTTAACAATCAATTAACATATCGTTTTGTTGCTTAGCAACCACAACAGAAGAAGACATAAAGTTCTTCTACTGTAGTGTAAACGGGGACTATCATTGTTTGCCAATGTGTTGGATGGCAACCCATTGTCTTTTTTTCTGGTTATAGCTGGATTATTCAAGCTGGATAATAAAACGTGTTCCCCTTACCAAGTACAAACCAAACTGTCATTTCAGATATTTCTGATAGTAAAAAATTGATAAATGTAAGATATCTGTTTCTCATAGATTCATTTCTATCCCATACCAACAGACGAGATAGACGTGAGAATTTGATGTTGCTCTCATGAACTCTGAGAATTAACGCAGATGTATTCTACTTAATGAATCAATTAATCACAGTTAAACAAATCAATATTTCTATGTTCTCACACCAGCTCATTATCATCATAGAACTGTAGCAATTTGTGAACCCATAATTACTTTCTTGTTTTTATGAGCCATCTTAATTTATTCTCCGTTCGCCGTATAATTTGTTCGCCTACATAGCATTCGCGCAAGGTTAAAAGACGACTCTTGCTCCTTTGTATTACAAAAAGATCCAGTTTAACTGGGGATCAAGCTTAGTGTTCAATACCCTTGCCCATTAAACTTGCTACAAGCTTTTTGACATATTAGATATACTTTAGTCCTACTTTCAAAAAATGAAGGATACCGAGGATAAAAGCTATTGATTATGGACTGAAAAACACTTCTTTGATGGTTAGGAATATCACGAGGTTATGCCAGAGGAAATACTTCGAAGCATCATCAGTTTTAAACATTAATATTCTCTTTATATTTTCTAAACGTGTACATCAACCATATTGGCATGGGAGACGTTGTTGGTGTGGAGATAACAATTCTGTGATCGTGGTCATTGGATACCACGCCACTTTCTTTAATTGTCAGTTCTTGCATCTCACTGCATTCTTAATCTAATCCCAATTGCATTCTCTCTGAGACAAATAAAAATACCCAGCATCATATTACTTTTTAAGGACAACGTTGTTCATTACATGTTAACGATGTTAACTTAATAAGTACTTATACTGGGTATCTATAATCATTTTAATATTTCACTGAAAGAAATTTCTGGCGTAATCCTTTTATCCTTTTACCTTCTAATGAACGACATTGACATTTCCTTTCATCACTTAGTTTCTATCTTGCTGCAGCCTGTTTCATGAACATACAACTTCTCTAAATTCAAGCTAGTATGATAACAAAATCAGACTGTTATCATATATGTCTGCATGAATACTTAAGCCATTAGCCAGTATCGTGCGCAAGCAAGGATAGTAAGTCAATTTAAATCTTTACCACTATGTAGGCATAATTATATTCTTACCGATAAAGATAAAATTCTCCAATTTGTGTCTTGGCAAGCAGTGCTTTATACTGGCCTTGTGCTTTTTGAACTTCCCAAGGAAAAATAATAGAATTTTTCACCTCTGACAATCTTATGATACTTTATACGGAGATCGGCTCTCGTCTAGTTGTACAGATGTGGCTTTCCGGAAATACAATGGCAAAGGATTCGTCCTCTTGTTTCTTTATACATTCAAGTCATACTTAGTCTTATTTGTCTGACTTTTTGTTATGCTTTTAAACTTGCAGGTGGTGTTGAAACAGGTTAACTAAATGCTAAGTCAAGATGGCAACAGAAAGACTTATCATGTTTAACGTTACGACAACAAACGAAAGGGAACGAAATAGGACAAGTTCTTCTTTTAAAGTGTATAGTTAAGTCGTTAGACACCACACAGAAGAAAGCATTCAATTTTTGTGGCCATCATAGACGAAGGCAATCAATGGAGATAACAAAACAAGAAATCAACTATAAAGAGTCTCATTTCGAACAGAAAGAAAAAGAATGAAACGTAGCTGTAGTGCAAAATGTAAACTTGACTTTAAAAATTAGAAGGATTCAGAGAGCGTAAAAATCCATCAAGCCAGGTCCAGTTTCCTGAATATGAAAATGAGCTGCACTGCTAGGCGTCATAGTAACTGGGTTTTCCCTGTGGCGTTATATGAAGAACTTATTACCAAGAGTTTCAAAAAGAGTCCAGACGACAATCCGGATTCTTCTCAAATTAAATCGGTTGAGAATACGATGGTTGCTTTCTGTACAAAGTTGCTTACAGACAAACAAACAAACAAAGAAACAAACAAAGAAACGGTGACCATAACAATACCTCCTCGGTGGAGGTAATTATCCTAACTCGGTTACATTTGCTATTGTTTGGTCTCCTTTAACCAAGTATAATGTGCCTGTGATCAGGCGCAGAAGGGCAGGCAAGTCAGTCCTACAAATACGTGCCTGGTTTTAGAAGAGTCCTCAATTCAGTTCTCATGGGTCAATCCTAGGCACCTCATAAAATAGCTATAGTATTAGCCAAGTGCCCCACACGTAGTCAAGAAGACACATTTAGCAATAATTTGCTTTTTATTTTTTATATTTGTGTTACCCATACACAGCTGATAATTGAAAAATTAAATACATTATTGTTTCTTCCATAGTGTCTTTGCACCAAGTACTTAAAGATACTAACTTGTTGTTTTAAAGTTTCAATGTTGTTCGCATGTTGTTTACATGTTGTTTAAAGGTTTTCTGTCCGGAGGGCCGTTGGGGTAATTAGTTAAAAAAACATATTTCTTTACCGAACAATTGTATTGTTTCTTAATATACCAATGCCGAATGAAGACGACAAATTTTTTTCTGCTATATGCCTACAAAATACGAGAGCTACTATAGTGCCCTATAAAGCATTGGGCAACTACACGGGGATACTATAATGCCATACAAGGCATTAGGCAATTTCATGGGACTGCTATAGTGCGCTACAAGGCATTAGGCAATTTTACGAGGCTACTATAGTGCGCTACAAGGC
>JANTCA010013845.1:0-26210 GCA_024741275.1 Chironex yamaguchii | reverse complement strand
AGAGCTACAGTAAAAGATCATCTGTAAAGAAGACTTGCTGATAGAAATGGCACATCGTGCTTGGAAACCACGCCACCCATGAGATGGTAGTAGACATCCATTCGTGGAGATAAAAGGATCCTCAAGTTGCTTGTGAAAATATGCCTCATAGTGTCGTTTTTTTATCTTCTTACTCTCAAAGAATTCTCAATAGACAATCCGAAAAATAAGTACCACAGAGGAAAGTGATGGAATGACATAAGATATTAAAATTTCACTGTTTGTCGATACGTTCCGCCCTAAAAATCAAACCCTTTTTTTAAAAAAATAGTTCATGACTATGTTATTGATAGCAATCACTTATCCATAGCCATTTCTTAATTATTTTAGTATGGGGTGCTTTCGCTTGATTAGCGTTGATACCGACACATTTCCATTTCATGCAAATCCTCTAGTATCGTGATTCTTTATTTGTTACATATGCATCACCTTAAAATGGCTTTGCTCACGGAGATCTCTCCACTAGTCGTGGCGCTAAGAAAACATTGTTACCAAAAATGATCTGTACTTATAAGCATCATGGCAGCAGGGTTTTACTGATAGGACCTCTCCACTAGTCGTGGCGTCATAAAAATATTGTTACCAAGAATAAGCTCTACATCAAAGTGGCAGGGTTTTGCCCACAGAGACCTCTCCACTACTCGTGGCTTTATGAAAAGATTGTTACCAAATTTGAGTTGGACTTATCAGCGTCCTGGTAGCAGAGTTCCCCACTGAGATATTTCCACTAGTCGTGGTTTTATGAAAATATTGTTACCAATACTAGCTGTAATTACATGCACGATGGTAGCAGGGTTTTTCCAACGGAGATCTCTCCACTAGTCACGGCTTTATAAATATATTGTTACCAAATATGAGCTGTAGTTATAAGTGTCATGGAAGCTAGGATCTTCCGACGCAGATCTCTTCATTAATTCTGGTTTGATGTGATATTAATGTGCTCACGAAGTGTATCACAAAATTTGACTGTTTGATTAAGGAAATACTATGCATACGCAAATGCAAGCCCCTAATTAATGTACAAACTGACTCCGTACGTGCAAAGGTATTTGTTTAAATATGATATAAAAGAGGGAAAAAATTTTCTTGTATATAGTCACACAAGTTTGTAAAAAATATTTTCTTGATAATGGCGTCATGATACACCGAAACGGCGAAATTTATACTTGCGCTTTATTTTTGCCTCTTTATGCTATAGTAAAGCACTTCTCATAAAAAATTATGTGATATTGTTACGTAAAATGGGTTGTACTGATAAACCTCTTGGTAACTGTATTTGCCAGGACGATTTCCTCGCTGCTTGGGGTTTATCGGAGATATCAATACGAAAACTTTTCAAAATATTCCAAAATCCAGACGGCTATTCCCATCATTCTGAAGAGTTAATGGGTTCTTCCTTGGACCAATACACGCCATTGATAAAAATTTTGGTAACAAACCGACACTTTGCACAAAATTGCTAATAAATAAACAACAAACAAATGGTAACGAAAGTAATATCTCCCTGGCACAGGTGATAATTCCTGTCGGCCCTTGACAGTTCTATGTGTAATCACTTTTGTCTGATTTCACCCGCTTGAAGATTCAGGATGACTCAAGTACCCTGCGATAACAACCAAACCAAACATTGAGGGCAGGTGTTTTAAAATATTACTTGGAAATTATGCAATGCACAGATCCGTGCTATAATCAGAAACTGATCAGGCAGGTAAATATATTTCTGCAGACAAATGTTTCAAACTAACTTGCTTCTATATGTAAAGAAAACAGTATTTTCTTCTTGCACAAAGAAAGAGCTACTGAGGCAAACATTTAACGCTCCAAGTCAAGGCAAAAAATGCTAAATTGTGTCTTGAATTCGATCCAAATATTTCCCTTATATTTGCTTGCAGAGTATTGATCGACACACCTATTACCTATTAATACGGAAGTATTTGACAGACATCAAGACGTTTCATCATCCTTAAACCTTGTTTGAGAACAAATCAAAATACGATACATGTAGATCAAATTATCCTGTCTCCTAGTAAGTGCCCTTTAGAGCAATTGATTCATTTGCGTAATGTGAGTTTACAAAAAGTTGTTTGCTGTTATTAAAGCGTTTATAAAGTCCCTTTCTTTCAATTTAGTTGCATACCGTCATTTGTTGAGAACTCATAATATATTCTTTTTTGCTACACCTGCGTCATTTGAACTGCAACATGACAAGACCATGTGTTTAGCAGGTTGACAGAGCATGAAACGTGTTTTGAAATCATAGCCTTGTATATAGGCTCACACGCATCCACAAGACCAGTCAGATTTTGAAACGTGACTTCGTAGTTCTAGCAAGCAAATACTAAGTTATTTCAATTTCAAGCAATGGACATAAATACAAAATATGAAGGACGACGTGAAAGGAAGAAATCACTTGGCGATTTTCCGTTCAAAATATTCGGAAATATTCTACATTTGTTTCGACAAAGTCGTCAGCTTACACTACCAATAATAGTTGTGACTCCTCCAACACCACCATTGAAAAGGTATAGAGGACAGAAAGGAAGAACAAGCGTTTCAGAGGATTTGTGTCACTTTTCAAGTCCAAAGAATTCTGGCCATAAGCGAACACGAAGTACAAGTACAGGAGTGGACAGCACAAACTTTTTTTATCAGTTAGACACTCTACCAAGTGGATTAGCACCAATGAGACGAGAACGATGTATAGAAAACACTTATAACATCGAATGGTTTTCCAAAAATATTATTGTTCAAAGCAATTATAATACTTTTGTAGATTTTATAAATAATCAGAAAATAACACCCGAGAGTGTATCGAATCGATTTTAAATGTAAACAAATTCAAGCGATAAACATTGATATTTGACATATGTTGAGAAATGTTTTCGGAAAAATTATTGTTGCCTGACCAATTATTTTCACTGGCTGTAAATATTAGAGTATTGGGTAAGGATGTTCGAAAAAAGTAGACGACAAAACCATGCTTAACCAAAGGAGATATACTTGGATTGGAACTGAAAAAGACAAATAATTTTAATCGAAAGCAACATTGCTTGTATGCTATTTACTCCTGGAAGCTAATGTTAATTTCATAATATATATCATGTGGAGTAATAAAGGGTTAGTGTACGTTCTCTACAAATTGCATACTAGCTTATACAATTTGTAGTCGAACGACATTAAAGAAATGCCGTGGGACGATGAATATCTCTATATTGTAGTCGGGCTTAAGGGTACATTTTAAAGCCAGGGGAGGGAATTTTTGCAGACGATTTTTGACCGAATAAATTATGTAACTTGGAATAAAAAATAAACAAGCAAAGAACTTACAATGTCCATTTTTATTCTTTTATTTCGTATATCTTGATGGTATTCCTTCTATGCGTTATCTATTTCAGGTATTAGGAACAGATCATATTTCTCATATGTATTACTTATTTCATGCATCTGCAGTTGAAATAGGCACTTTTACATGTTTGCTTTGTGCTGTTTATTAAACATTTTTTACTGACAGATTATAGAGTCTTTGCTTTCCTGGTACCTAAAATTTCACTTATATCCAGTTTGATCCAGTCTTACAGAAACAAATAAGGCTACGTTCATTTTTCAGGTTTAGTTTAAAAAATTAAAGATATTATAAAAATATGTAAACTTTGAAATCTTAAATCAGGTAATATCTGCCAAAGAAGAGTTATTATTTAAAAAAAACACTAAAATACGCGGATGTTGTCGGACACAGGTTTTAAATTAGCTTTCAAATACTTTTCCTTTACTGCATAGTAGGTAATAATCATATTTATTATTATCTCTATTTAGAGTGTAAATAAACGTGTACATTACAATGTAAATAAACGAATACCTCACAATGCAAATAATTTTACTTTTGGGTTGAGAAAGTTTAAAACAAGAAGAAATTATTAAAATTTAACTCCATCTTGCAAACTCTTTGTTTTAGTAAAATACTACACACTAAGGGCTTTTCTATAGAACGAGCTGTTACATTGCAAAGTGAAACGTACCTCTCTGCACCTTTGTTGATTGTCTGCAATCCAAGGAATATCTTGATAGCTTCAGCAAGCACATCATAAATGTTGGAATAATCTTTACTATAACAACCGCAAAAGAGGTTAACCACACGTATTAGATATTCTCCACACTTGTTACTCATGATATCAACCCATTCTGTTTGTATGACAAAGCAAGCCTGAAAGGTTTAGAAATAAACTCGTTTATAGAGTATGGTAGTTGCCAATGAACACACATAATCGTCAGAATGCGGTAACGGATAACAATACTAAATTGTTTTGTAAGTATCAAGAGAAAATAAAGCACCAATTAAGCAATGGAAACAAAATACAAAAATAATGATAAGCCACAAAAGAAGGGTAACAGATTTGGACTACCCAAGCTTTTTCTCTAAAACGTTTAATACAGTATTTGCCATCTAAATGCCTAATTGCCTTGAAAATTTGTACCATGGAAAAATAGAAAGAGATTTGTTGTCATGGACTCACCAGCTAATTACAGGAACTGCACGGCATACTGAAGCTTACTGGAAATATTAAAACGACTGCAGTATCAGTAAACCATCATTCATTTATGGGTGATAAAAATTTTGATAACTTTGTTATTTGAATGTAAATTCATTTGACCTGCGAGCATAATAGCATCTGCCATAAAACGTTTTGCCTAAAATGTCTTTTAATCTTTAAAACTTATTTCTTAACTTCTTACGACAGTTATGTAATTTGTATAATTATTATCATATGTCTTATGCTTGATCTATCTTAATTATCTTTCCAAAGAATACCTTTCCAATGAATTCAATGCTTATGAACGTTATGTAATATTCAGTTTCAAAGGAGGATCTAGCCTGCCAGTACAAGACCAATACAAGTGGGTACTAATTTTTCCATTCTTACACTTATAGCATATAAAGGCTAGTACTTTAAAATGTTTCAAAGGAAGAGAAATTGATTTAGGTAATAAACTAACGTATGAAGCTTTTAATCCAAAAACAGATGTTTATTTGTTAGAACATGGAACTTAAGCAATCTTTTTCGGGAACAAAACTTGAAAATGACCTTGAAAATTTGCGACTTTGTACTAAAAGCATACTAAAAAGCCTTTTTCCTCTGACGATCTTTAAAGTATGAATCCTGGGCAAGGAACATATAACAAACACGGATCAAAGCTAGGTTATCATAATTAAGAAAGAAAAAGATAACTAGAGAGTGAAAAGTCAACGAAAAAAAAAACAAGGCAGTATTTGGAAAGTCCGAGAGAGAAAACAAACTTTTTCTGCCTACAAAGTACTAGCTTTGTTGCTTTTATCTATACTTTCCTTTTAACAAAAGCTGATGAAGAATCCAAGGTTGTAATTGAGAAATGAAACATGAAAGATTTCAGCTTTTCTCAATCTGTGTTATCTAGCCAAGAAAGTTTTAAGTATAAAGAACATATTTGGGGCCCGATAGATTATTAGGCTCAAAAATCAGTGACCTTTCCTTCTAAAATGCTAGAACCAACATTCTCTAGATAACAGTTATCAAAAGAATAAATATTATTTTTCCCAGTTCCGACTGCAACAGTTCCGATGTTGAACAAATACAAAGCGCTCTATGGACAAAGTGTTCAAATGAGATACTGTTTTACTTTTTTGAATGAAGAATCCTAGCAAATGTACCAGTAAAAGTGGCTTTTGGGTAAACTGTTTCAGTTTCAATTTTTTCAGCCAAAGCAGCAAGAATAGAAAAGTAACCTTCGGTAAATTTGAGAGTTGGATGTAACTGGTTAAGTTTTTGGAAAAATTTGTCACAATCCAAATCTGGTTTAAGGATCGCAAAAGTGTCAGCAACATAGCGAAAATGAACGAACATTATTTGGTTGTTATCTTATAGCATTCGCTCCTCGTGAAAGCCGACAAAAATGTTTGCCCAGGGCAGACCCAAGGGGATACTTATTGCCACGCCGTCTTTTAGTCCATACATTGTATTGTTAAAACTGAATTCAAAACCTCTAGCGGCATATTACATTAACTAGACAAAAATCTACTCCGGGATGCAGGGCTTACCGATCGTCCTCTGTAAAAAGCAACGGCACATAGTTTCGTCAAGGGGGCATTAGGAAATTAGCTAGTTACGTCAAAAGAACACATAAACCTTTTCATGACAATCTATTTGTTCTTACTTGTTTTAGGGAAACTATACATACTTTAGAATCTGAGGAGCGAATCTGATCATAAAGTTCAAGAATTCACTCATTTTTTTAAAATCTCTTATAGCCTGCGTTGTAATATATCTTAGGCAACCTGTTTGATGGTGGTGTAGAAGAAAAAGTTTAAACCGGAATGCCAAAGAAGCACAAAAAGTCAGCAATAGGATTTTATAAAGCCTGAGTTGGATTCAGCAAACTTTGCTACAGACAGACAAAGAAAAGAATGAGAATTGCTACTGTATTAAGGAATGAGATACTTTTTAGAAATAACAATGAATTGAGGAATTCGACTGGAAGCCCAGACACAAAAGTGGAAGCTTCAAAATTAGAATTTTAGCCATTTCCTGAAAGATTTCAAGACTGGAAAGAATTTTGTAATTCATTTCAGAACACTAGAAAGTATCCGTAAAAGCACTTTTAATGACTGACATACCTGATATTAGAAACCACCATATAGAAGAGATGAGGAAGTCTCCATTATCTGCGAGAAGCTAAGAAGATTTTTTTGACTGTTCATAGAGAGAAAAAAGCTTAGATATAGATATTTTGAGACATCTGATAATCTATGGCAGTTTTAGTATAGACACGTGATACAAAGGAGACAACATAAACCAGTTATCATAAAGACAAACCAAGTATGGGTGGTGTATGAGCTACTAAAGAGCAAAATTGGATTTAAATGCTACTTGTAACTTTGTTAGATCTTAGATTGGGTCAGTTATTTTGAGTAACGGAGATATACAGGAGATTGAAAGAGCTTTGAACAGGCTATAAAAATTCCCAATGATTGGTATTAGAGATGATGATAGAGTGCACGAGCATACTACAAAAAACAAAGACTTTTATGCTACAATATATGGCTTTTGAGACAGGACAGAATGGGATTTCTTGCGGTTTTTTGTAGATAAAGGACATTAAGTCAGCAGATAAGTGCCAATGCGTAGTTTTTGGTGTGAAATTGTATTATATCCTGTCTTACATTATAACGTTATTAAGTACATAGAAGTAGATCTAGATTTTTGCGACTTATCGATAAAAAGGTTTTTTGTAGATGTCTTTGTTGCATCATGTGGAGAAACAGGCAACACTTTTCAATTGTATAAGAAGTCTAAAGCAAAAAATGAAAAAAAGACAATTTCGACCTAGAAAACAGGAACCTTATGATGAGAGGTTTGTATAAATGATTATTGAAGCATAAAAGAGTAAACTAGTTAAGTGGATGAGAGAGAATAAGAATGGGGACTCGGAAACAGTAGAAGAGCAAAGGCAAGGATGCCAGGAATGACATTGGATAGTAAGATTCATGAAATAGAGCTTATACTACAGCCTTTTTGATATTTGCAGTATGCTTTAGGTGAAAAAAGTTCTACGTTATTAGGCAATTTTTATTGTACTAATAAAATGTATTATGTAATGTGTTTTCTAAATGTAACCAAGGGCGCAATTGCAAAATAACTTAGATAAATGCTACTATTGTATTTCCTAGAGTTCCTGTTCTTGCAACGATTTTGCACATCCATCAAAACAAAAGTGATCATTTTCATTAGGTAATGGTACATGCAGCCAAAGAGCTCATGCATAATTTGAATTCTCAAAGAGGAACTCTTTGCCCTTCAAAGCTATCCCCCGATTTCGTGTCTTAATGTATTTATATTAACTATCATGCTCTACTAAGTATAATTACCATAATTTTACAGTCTCTTCTTAGTACTGTTTATTTTTCTACTAAGTGAAGGGTAAAATAAGTAGGAGATTAGAAAGAATAAACTACAAAAGTAACATAAAATGGTAAGTATAAAAGTATAAAGATCATTTGCAAGGGCAAAGCAATGGCTTAAAAATTGTCAGGACAGTTAGGACAAACAAATAGTTAGCAAAACCACAGATTTTCAATAAATTTTTAGATATTACAGACTGCAAGGCTTAAGTATTGTTGTTCAATTGCCAAATCCTTTTAATTCAAATAAAAATACATTTGACAAAGCAAAAAAATTCTTAAAATTGGGTAGATAATATACAACAGATTGGACGTGACCGCCATTTTGGTGTTTATGTTGAAATTTTAGGGTAAACTAGAAACACTCCGAGAGCTCAAACGTCCGCATGTTACCAAGGGTTTTCCTTTTTTTCTTACTAGTTGTGATGTCAACTAGTAAGGAAAAAATAATGATTGTGGAAAAATAAGGAAGAATAATAATGATTGTGGTAGCTAGGTTATCTCCACTAACACTTCAGCACTAGCTGTAGAATCAAGAAGGTATTGTCAGCGTAAAAGTGATCCAGAATCCAAAATGTAATAATTATCCCAGGTAGGACATTCCTGATAATTTCATTTAAAATCGGTAGACAGATAGAAAAACGCACAGATACTAACTAAAACATAACAAAAAAAATATAGACGGGAAAGATAGATTTCAGGCAGTATAAGAAACACCAATGCACATTAAGACACATGACATTAGCAAGGAGAAAAATGGAAGCTAAAGTGGTATGTTAAACAGAAGAAACTTTGTTGATTTCAACTTTGTCGAAATCAGCTTTGTCAAATCAAAAGCCTTTTGGCACGGTCAGATTTTATCGAATTCGAAAACAGTCATTGTAAAGTCCTATTAGATAATACTAAAAGTCAACCTCCATAAGGGAACTTTATATAATGCAATGTGTAGGCAAGAAGAAAGATTCATTCAATTGCCTTTCAGAATTGTTATATGGAAGAGACCACGCTCGATTTCTTGATGAGGCCATTCGAATTTTGATTTAAACACTTAGACCCCGTCCACATCTATCCGAATATTTTTAAAAACGCAGGTTTTCATCCGTTTTCTGCTTCCGTCCACACGTGTCCGGCGTTTTCGCTCACCGAAAATCCAACTGTTTGTAAATGCTCTCCAGAGTGGAACTTTTTGACATCGTCCACATCTATCCGGATATTTCAGAACAAGCAGAAGGTTTTTATCCGTTTTCTGCTTCCGTCCACACGTGTCCGGTGTTTTCGGTCACCGAAAATCCAACTGTTTGTAAACGCTAAAGTGGAACTTTCGAAAACGCCTTACTCGCGGATATATGTGGACGCAAATGTTTTTGAAAACGGATACAAGAAGTAAATTTTCAGAAATATGCGGATAGATGTGGATGGGACCTTACACAGTCAAACTTTGTCGAATTCAATAATCGAGTTCGGCAAAGTCTGACCTTTTAAGAGTGAGTTTAGAACAAAATTGCACATTAAGGTTAACGGAATATTTACTTTCATTTAATTTGTTTATCATTCTACCAATTTAGCTCTCTTTGCGGACTAAAATCATAGGCTGCTCTGAATATTCTCTGGCATGTTTTATACTAAAGTGAAAGCTCTGTGCTTTCGTACTGAACATATTAGTATTGTTAACGAGATTATAGTTAATTGAAATGTGAGAAACTAAATCTGTTTTTCCTTGCTGTATTGCCATAGACGTGTTTAATCTCATGTTAAGGATTGATACCTTAAATGAACGTGAAGGGTAAATTATATAAAGACTTCTTGACGCGAGCAATTAGCGAAATATTATCATGAAAATGCACTGTTACCTTCTTTGTTGTTTTTGATCTGATGATGCTGAATTAGTCTATCTTGTACTTTCTCTTAGAAAGATTCCTCTTATTTTCTTTGAATAATATTGATACAGAGTGCGTTTAAGCGCTTGTTTTATAACCCACATAATTGCCAAATTCATATTTGTCTCCCTTTAAAGCAACTCATTCCAGGAGAGTCAATGCAAGTGATTCAATATCTTAGAGCTACCAAGGTGAACAGCCCATTACATTAAAATGGATATATAACCTTTCTCTATGTACTTAGTCAAGAATATTTTATATGGATTTTAAATGCAATGTGTAACATAACCAGGCTCTCTTTCTCTAGCTGTCGTGCTAAAACATTACATTGAAATTATACTAATCACCAAAAGGACATATTCAATCACTCGGTAAATAGTTTTCGTTAGAAATATAGGCTGACAAACAGCATAAGGCATATAGATACTGTATCATGCAAAGAGATTTGTTTTTTAATGGGCGTATTTACTTAATTTTATCGTGGTTTTTAATTAATTCAGTGGATTATCTATCTCACATATCGTCTAAAATCTCTTCTCTTTGACAACATCTCTGGACAGCTTGGCAAATTATGGTTAGCTACAGGTTATCAGCATGTTTTCAGTGTGTGCTATCTTTTCCAGATGCTTTTTGTACAAAAATGTAGACCAAAAAAATGCTATTCTACTTGTTTTTAGTTCAGAGTGTAACTTAATATAAGTAGCAATATTAATCCCCATTAAAGCTAACAGAAAATTCCAATAGCATTTTGGCTAGTACCCAAGCCTGTTCTCCTTATCTGTTAGAACAATAGCAATAGGAGGACTAGAATGAGCGCTATATCACGTGACTAGATACAAATAAAGAAAACCAGGATTGTAGCACTGGGAGTAAACATGGCGCCAAATTTAAACCCGTGCCGAAATATTACAACAACATAATATCACATCATTGCTGCAATAGATCTTTACTTTCCAAAGCCTGCAGAAGAAGAGGCCCTGTTAAAATTCTGTTTGGTTCTTAAACCAGAGATAAGTTACATGAAAGTTAAAGAGGACGGGTCTGCAACTTCGTTCATTATCTATTGTGGTGGTAGGTGTTTTACAGCGTCAAACGTAACAGCTCATAGGTGCTTTGACAGACCAATAACAACCAATAACCAGCTCATATAACAAACCAAAAACAACTTTGCTGAGAAAACATTAAATTCCAGCAATGTTAGGCTTTTAGTAAATGTTGATTATTGTGTATATAGATTGTAAATCTAATTATTTCTCATTAAATTTCCACATGATGAGGAGGCTCTCCTTTGAAAATGGATTGTTGCTATGTGAAAGCAAGACTGAAAACCCACAAAGAATTTCAATCTTAGTAAGAAGCACCTTCTTTCCTATTGACTTTACTTACCCCGACAATCTTCCCTATTTACAAAGCATGTAAAGAATGTAAAAAATGCCTTAAGGAAGGAACCATTTCATCTATGTTTTGTTTTCCTTCGCATATGCGAAAGATAGCCTGTTAACCCAGAGCAACTTCATAGAGTGTCCACTTAAAGCCAGCAGAGATCTAAATCTTTTGAGTCACCTGACAAGCAGAAAAGGTTAGAACACTCGTACTGAACATCTCCCCAAAACAAAGAAAACTTTTCATAGACTCATACAAAGGAAAAATGTAGTAATTCTTAATTTGAAAAGATAGAACAAGAGATAAGACAATCCTATAAAGAGTCTCATCAAACAATTACAACAATTAATATGATAACATCTGACTTGACTGAGTCTTTTGTAAATGGTCACATGAGCAATGAAATATGCATAAATGATCTAAAGAATTGTGACATGTCATCATGTTCATGCTATTCCAGTGAAATACAAGAACGTGCAATTTCACTCCACTACAACAACCCAGGAGCATTTACATTTAAGCTTCATCGTCCTTATCCTGCAACTCTGAAATTATATTTTTAAATGCTGACCGTTAACCAAGATTCCTAACCAAGTCCGTGAAGTCTTAGAAGAAATTGCAAACATTTCTTGGACACTCTGAGTATGGTCTGTTAAAAGCAGTGGACTACAAGACAGTTGCCAAAATATTCTAATTATCATGGCATCAGGTCTTAAAAAGCTATGGACAGTATCAGCACTCCTATTTGCTCACCAACAAAGTGTCGTTTGATACTCTATGACATCATCTTGACTTTCCGATAAAATAATACTTTGGAACCAAAGAGCAATAGATTGCTCACTCTGCTGCTCTTACATATATGTTTGGGACCATAGATAAAGTAGAGAGGCCCATCTTTAAAATTTATAGCTTAAACATATATTTATTGATGGTTTAAAGGATTCATTGCATTTTTTCTCAAAACCAACTGGATTTATTTTTATATTTGACCAGTTTGTCTAGTAATGGATGCTCACTTACGTTTTCAAAAGTGCAATTTGCAAGATTCTTGTAGCGTTTTATCAAGGGTAATGAATGGTGTTTGAATTATATCGCTGTAATGTTAGCGATATTCGGTTTTACTTTGCAGTCAGTTGAATGATCTGCATTGCATTCTGCTGTGATGTATGTTGCTTGCTACGTGATCTTTTAACATACACAATTTTGACATACACTAAAAACTAACAGGGGTTTTGTTACAGATCCTTATATGCAACCATCTTAATCTAGGATATCTGAGATAAAGCCAATGCAATTCATGTGCCCAAAGTCTTTTAAAAGTAACGTTTAAAGTATATAGAGCACCTTAAGTAACTTAAAAGACAAGGTATAAGCCATGCATCAATATCAAAATTAGTTTCAGGGGCTTACTGAAATCATTAACTAATGGCATTAGTTACCTTTCAATTTACTTGGTTCTGATATAAAAATAAATGGCTTGCGTAAAATACATTACTTAAACAACATTATAAATTTTCACCTGGCAAAAAGGCTTAAAATGAAAATTCAGATGGCCAATTTGTGACTTATTTGATAGTAGAAACGAGATAAAGAACATTTAAGATTCTATCTTACGATTCTTTCTGTCAGGTACTGATCGAAGCCAAGAGGAGTTAAAGGACTTTAAAGTTAGTATACTATTACATATAAAGCTTCACACCTAACTATCTATCTTTATGCGTTACCTATATTCTCTGAAACAAAGATCAAGAATGACGTGACAACGACTTGACAACGACGAAAGTTTACGATTTGTTTAAATTTGTTTCCCCTAGTAACTTTTGTTTAGTTATAATTATGAAAAATTAATCAGTGAAAGTGAAAATTACCCTATTTATCGCCTATGTTATACGTATTTCCCAATTTGTCGCAAGACTAAGGCCTCGTAGGTCGAAAATTCGCAGATGGATTGTTATCTTCTTCAAACAGGCGGTAAATTTACAAACTTACTTTATTTTAAACGCAACCATCACAAGCTAATGATAATAATAGCGGCAGGGTATTCTCTGATTACGGGATCAATGTTATGATATAAGCTTTGTAGATGATTTTATAACTTGAAACTGTTTCGAAAGATAGTTGTTGACATCATTACGAGAAATTGTGTTGAAATTCCAATTTAAAATCAGTTGTTTTTGTGTTTCTTGTAAAGATATGACTTTGAAATGTTAAGAATGAATTTCTAGAGTTACAGAATTTATAGAGCGGCTATTCTCTTAATTTGTCAATTTACAAATGCTTTAAGCTTTTACTTGAAAATAGTTACTCAAGTAAACAGTTTACTCGGAGGCCATTATCTTTTTTCTAGAGATATATTTTCATCCTTGCTTTGATTAAAAAGGCCTAAGAAATTTAAGTACTTCGGTATTTCTCAAGCTTGACAATGGTAATTGACAATAACGCAACCTTCCGAGTTTTGCTAAGCTAAAACTGAACGTTGACATTCAAAACTTAGTTATATATTCACGACTAAAGAGCTAAAATTCATATTTATTTACCGTAACATTTATTACGCTAATGTCCAAAATACTATTATCGCAGACAGTCTGCTGATAACTCGTTTGGGTTTCTTTAGCACTAGTCGAAGTGTTCTTTTTTACACATTTACTATTTATAATTACACTAAGACTACCCTTTCATGAGCAATGGTGTGCCCCCAGGCAACACTACAGCCGTTGTGTTTTATTAGTCCATAAGGACAAGTAATTCATAGTAACTATTAAAAGACGGATCATATGTACTTTTTAAACTATCGAACAATTCTTAAGAAGATGTGAACTTTTCCTTAGTTAAATATTTTGCCGTTGAATGAACTTGGATAATATACAGATAATAATGTCCTTTTGTAAGCATTGCTACTACTATGTGAGGAATTGTTGAAACAAATCGCCTCAAAACTACACAATGAGGCTGAAAATAATAGAGCTAATCTTTCAGGGCTTCTACATTATTTCCTGTCCAAGTACTTCCTGTAATTGACCAAATAAGTTCTCACTTAAATTTCTAATACGTTTAGGCCCATACGCGGAAATGATGGAAAGGTTCAAAAGAAAAGTGCAAATGAATTTTCTTGCTCACAATAGCATTGCACCATCTGATATTGACTTGCCTCACTTTTAGGCAGCCGAGAATAATAGGTTGCTCAATCCAGTTTTTTTCATATCAGTGTGTAACACCGGCCAAAAGTGTGCTCTACAGATGTAGGTGCTCACTAATAAGAGGCCGGAAATGAAAACAAAATTAACTGGTGAGCTCTTGCTGGCTCATGCCGATGCTTCACCACGGGGAGTTGCTAGGAGAAACGACCATTGAATTTTATCTTTTAGTTTTACCTTCTAAAGTAATATCGGCAGCAATTGCAATGGCTGTATTTTTCCTCAATTTTCTTGAAAAGTGAGCGTTAGCCATGACCGCTACCAAATTTAATTGTATGCAATATAATGCTATGGCTTCCTTTTTTAACGCCTTGCTGAGTTATCTAACGTACATCCCTGCTTAAGACGAAAATATAACTTGAGCATTACAGTAACTTTCTATTCCTAGATTAAGTAAAGACGTACATTTCTGACACAAGAAGCTTTTAAAGGCTTTTTTAAAATTTGTAATCTGCCCAATAGGGCCAATGACCACTGCTTGCAAGCTATTGCTTTAATTTATATTACCACGCATACTTTTATGCCTAATGGATTCCGTCGAAAAAATTGACCTGTAAATGAGTATTTTCTTTCTTGGATTATTAGGAGATCTCTGTGAGTACTCTGAACAAAACCATAGAGAAATTGTAAGAAATTATTTTCTTCAATTGTAATAAAAAGATAAATAAGTTTAGTTTTAAGCTGAAACGTTCGCAATTCGTCTTAAGTATGAAAGTTATGAATATTGCCTATATAAAGTGCACCAAGGTTTAAAATGTAATACTGGATTATTCTCCTTAATTTGCCACAACAAATACTGTTCCAATGCGGTTATACTTCTCAATTTTCTTATGATCCAGGTACTCAAATTGTTTAGAGACTTTTAGAATTGTGTTTGCATACAATTGAATACAAAATATGTGATGTAATGGAGAGATGGGTTGCTTGAACTCATGGTAGGCATTAGGATCATCCAAGTACTTAGATAAGCAATGATCCTTACCAAAGACATTACACCTTCAAATAGGTGTAAAAGGTCAACACGCAGTAATTTTTATGGATTAAAAGTTTATGGCAATTCAACTTTTAGCTTTATTTCTGTTTCCTGCAGTAAATCTTGTGCATGCCGGAATGTTCGCTCGTTGGGCATTTCTTTCTCCATCAATGACGCCACCCCTCGTAAGTCAGCCATCGTCGATGCTGACCTAAACCATCTTCATGTAGATGTTGTAGCAGTCACAAAGACTTGGTTGACTGGTTCTGGCTTTATTCGCGAGAAGAACGCCAAGCTGTTCTGGAACGGCTACCCTGATGGTGAAAGACCAATGCATGGAGTGGGTTTCGCCGTTCGAAACAGTCTCCTGAAGACAATTGAGCAACCGGTCTCTCACTCAGCTCGTCCATTCTCAATCCGCATGTTCATCCTTGAAGGGTTTATCTCTCTGATATGTGCCTACGCTCCAACACTTTACTCTCCAGATGACTCCAAGGATGAGTTCTACCAACAACTTGAAAATGTCACAAGGATACCACCTGGTGACGAACTGATCGTCCTCAGAGACTTTAATGCTCGTGTAGGTGCTGACCACACGGCTTGGCATGGGGTCCTTGGCCCTAATGGCGTTGGTCTCATGTATAGCAATGGTCAACGCCTACTCGAATACTGTGCCAACGTCGGTCTATGTTTCCCTTGTTTTTAACTTCCTGCTCCCTCGTGCCACAAAGTCACCTCGAAGCATCCACGCTCTGGCACCAACTCCACCACGTGATCGTCAGGAAACGCTTGCTCGCTTCCGTCTCACTGTGTAGAAGCCTCCATTCCGCCGACCGCAACACTGATCACTGTCTTGTGAGAGCCAAGCTGAAAATACACCCAATGAAATTTCACAGAGCCACTCCACGTGCAGCACCAAGACTAGACCCAAACAGCACAAGGGTTACCGTGCAAGTCAAGAGCTATCGTGACATGTTTACGACCGAATTCAACATGAGACCTTCCCCTGCCGACCCCGATTGTGCTTGAGCGAGGTTCAGAGAAGCAGTGATCAGCCTCCGCTTCATTCCAAGTGCTTACTCGTAACCAACCAGATTGGTTCCTGGCCAGCAAAAAGTCCCCCCTGCCAGCATTGTACGAGAAACGCCTGGTCCGCTGTGTGGTCACAAACGATGCAAGTCCTTCTAACCTTGCTGGTCTTCGTGCTGCAAAAAGTGAAGTCCAGCGTTTAACCTGCACAGCGGTGGGCCCTTGCTGGGATAACCTTGCTGACAGAGTTGAAAACTGTGCTGAGAGTGGTAATCTTAGATCCATGTACAGTGGGATCAAAGAAGCTCCCAAAAAACTGCCCTCTTGCGTGCTGCTGATGGGTCAATTCTCACTGACCTCTCCGACCAGTTAAACAAATGGGTCGAAAACTGCAGCAGTCTATACGGAACTCCTGTCGATGCTAACCTGGATGCTATGGCAACATGGATGCTTCCCGATGTAAAGCGTGCACTGAGGAATCAGAACCTGAATTATTGAAAGTTGGTAGTGAAACTCTTGCATCAGAGCTCTACTAACTCTTCCTTACCTGCTGGCGACAGAAGGCTATTCCTGATGATCTCAAGAATGCATGCATTGTTACCCTCTACAAGAACAAGGGGTTCCACCATGACTGTAATAACTACATAGGCATCTCGAAACTGAGCATCCCTGGCAATGGATATGCTCGCCTTCTGCTACCACGACTACAGGCTTTAGCTGACCAAATCCTCCCTGAAAGCCAGTGTGGTTTTCGTGCTAAACGCTCCGCCATTGACATGGTATTTTCCATCCGCCAACTTCAGGAAAAATGTGCTGAGCTACAGAACCCCTGTATGTCGTGTTTGTAGACCTTACAAAAGCGTTTGATTATGTGAGCAGGGCTGGTCTGTACTACACACTGAAAAGATTAGGTTGCCCTGACACCCTTCTTTCTGTTCTCATGTCCTTTCATGATGGCATGCAAGCCACCATGCAGCTCAATAATGCTACATCCGACCCCTTCAGCATTCGATGTGGAGTAAAACAGGGTTGTGTATATGCTCCGTTACTATTCGGGATATACTTCTCAGCGTTACTACGTAGAGCTTTCCCTGACCAATCCGGAGTCCTAATACACACTTGCAGCTCGGGAAAACATTTAAACCTGGCAAGGCTTCGTACTAAGACAAAGGTTTCCAGGGTTCTTGTTCGAGAGTTCCTGTCTGCGGACGATGCTGCTATAGTTGCTCACTCCGAGGAGGAGTTACAAACGCTGTGCGACAGCTTTGCTCGTACATGCGACGAATTTGGCATGAAGATCAGCCTTGGAAAAACTGTAGTCTTTGGACAAAACATTCCATCTCCTCCTTGCACCACGGTCAATAGAATTCAACTGGCAAATGTTGACAATTGGCCTACCTCGCCTCAACCCTATACAGCACAACTCCCCAGAGAGCGAGCTTGAAACCAGAATAGGTAAAGCTTCAGCAACCTTTGGCTACCTACGTGAACGAGTGTGGGACAACAACAAGCTTTCCTTGCGTACCAAAGTCAGAGTGTATGAATCTTGTGTCCTCAGTGTTCTTTGCTGGACAACTTACAGGCGTCTGGAGCACAGACATTCCACTTCCGTTGCCTGCATTCCATCCTTCACATCAGTTGGAAAGATCATGTGCCCAACGCAGACGTCTTGAGAAAAACACGTTCCAGTGACATGTATACTATCTTGCGTGCTCGCCATCTCAGATGGGTGGGACACGTCGTCCGCATGCCTGATGGCCTCCTTCCCAAGGACATCCTCTATGGCGATATTGCCGATGCACCTCGCCCCGTCGGTCGGCCCCGCCTCAGGTTTAGGGACGTAATCAAGCGAGGTTTTCGCACTTTCCACATCCAGCAGCTGACTGGAAATCGTGTGCTGCTGATCGTGCTGGCTGACGCCGTATCATCACTAGCGGAAGGGCGCATGCTGCTTCCGACTACACCAGTGTCTGCCACTACCGTAGAGCTGTTAGAGCCCGCCGAACCCATCGTCGTTTTGGACGCGACGGGCCTGAGTGAGTGAGTGGGTGAGTGAAGTGGAGAGAACAGAGTTACAACGCTGTATCAGCTCCCTGTGGGAGTGCAAGGTTCGTCGTCCATAAGTGATCACACCCCAGGTTGCATTGTTGAGGTCAAAGTATATCATGATATGTAGTTACAACAATTATTCTCTTTTGCAGTCGAAGTCACTATAGACGGGTCATGGCTCTCGTTTTACAGATCATTCAAGATTTTTTATCACTGCTGATGAGCAGTGGTTTCTTTAATATTTGCCTCTTGGTTATTTGCACTGGATTGTCTCTCGTGATATTGTTACGATTAAAATCCCCTCCATCTCCAAACCCATTTAGCAAACAATTCTTGAGGCCTCCTGTTGATTTAGTAACCGACAAAGCTGAGCGTGACACAGTACTTAAACAGGTATGAAGATTAAAACTATCAGTACTCCTGCTTCGTAACTGTTAAGCAAACGTTGTATATTGTAGTGTGTTTTTTTATTTAGTATGTTAGGGAAAGACAATTGATTACGCTTAATTCAATGACCAAAGGAATCTTGCGTCATACTCATAGTTGTAACATGTGACGGTGGACTGATCTTTTCGTTTTGTGGATATCAAGGAGCGCCGAGAGCTAGGACAGGCCCGGGGGCAGCTATTAGAAACGGCCCCCCTTTGAAACTTTTCAACAAGATATTTTTGCTCATTTCAAGTAGATTATCCAAACGGAAACATTTGCAATTGGTAGTGTGCAAAATATTCTCAGAGCAATGCAGACATTTGGGAATATCTCAGCAAGCTTGAATTTGGTGATTTTTCTGAGAGGCTGAATGGACTGGATGACTTGTATCCAAAGTTTGCAGAATGAATTGCTTTGAGATGTATCACTTCATCTATCAACTCATCTTGGGAGACATCATTCTCGTATAGCTTTGCCAGGGTAACACAGGCAGTGGAAATTTGCTGCTCTGTTAAATCAAGATACTTCCATAGGAAGCCAAACATGTTATCTATTTTGTATGCAGCATCATATCGCGTTGAGAGGCCAGCAATAACGCTATTGGGCCCTAGTGAAATTAAGTCAACCGTGCTAAAGCTGAAGAAAGCAAACAGTAGGTAATTAGAACATAACTTTAAGTCTTCACTTTCATATCATTACAAAATATAACAGAATAAAACAGCTTCAATTTCTTACAGGCCCCCAAAGTGGCCCGGGCCCCAGGGCAGTTACCATGGCTACCCCTCTGTCGGCAGCACTGTGCATATCCATTTATGAATTTATTAGCAATTCAAAGTGAGCAGGTAACCTCTTACTGACTTTATAACGGCATAAGTCAGGAGGAAGTCAGGCTGTATCATAACTTCATAACGATTTTAAATAAATGACAAAAGATCAGGTTGCCAAACATTTAAGACTAAAATTGAACATGTGTATTAGGACCTTCCAGGCCCAGACACTTAAAAGAAGAGATAAAGAAGATGCTGAAGCCCTAAGGCAAACTCTGGTATGGTACAGGGTTTTACCCAGCAAAAGTTAACAAAGATGGGTTGATAATTCTCCTAAAAGTTAGAATTAAATCTGTTTATAACGTAAACAGAAAAAGAACCGTACCCGTTCATTCCTTTAAAATTTTGGCTTATACATTGTTTCAAGTGAGACAGAATTTCTTTCTGGCTGAAATTTAGAGTAGATCTGGAAGAATGTTTTTACTTTTGTTCTTTTTCTACATTTTGATCTAGGGATTCACTTCAAAGAAGATACCAGAAAATTTAGATGCCATTGTCATTGGTAGTGGTATTGGTGGATTGAGCACAGCTGCCCTGTTGTCAAAGGCTGGTAAAAAAGTACTTGTACTTGAACAGCATGATCAAGCTGGGGGGTGCTGCCATACATTCATTGAAAAAGGTAACTTCCTTACAATTCCCTATTTCACAGGCTATTGCAGTGCATGTCGTCAATTAGAAGTGTGAAGAATTTAGCTCTATATCCTTGCAATGTCTCACAAGTCACATTTACTGCATCACATTGCATTGAAAATGTGATTGGTTGCTCATTGAGTCTGAAACAGAAATTCTCCTTGATAAGTAAGTGCTTTGTCTGTCAATTTTGGTTGACAGACTGTAATTTGTACACATGTAGAACACTTTGCTGCAAAAAACCCCTTAGTCTTTTGTCATGTCGTTGCAATTTTCAGTGCCTCATCTTTTTGCACACTCCATATTATTTAAAGCTCATCACAAAAGAACACGTAACCTTGAGTATTTTAATTGCCTTGGTATCTAGAATAAGCATTGTAATAATTATTCAGTATACATATATATTATGAATGATAGTACACTATTATTGAACAGTGCTCAGTGACATAGAGCATGTTAGAGAAAACACTAATAGATGACAAATTGTTAATTCATCAATTGGAATTTCATGCCATCATAGAAAATCTTGGAATTTCATTAAGCTTACAGCTATAGTATATATTTAAAATGTCAGTGGGGCTCTGTACTGTTACTGAAAAGAAACATTCCTATGATTGCCCCTTGGAGACCACTTTATTATGGGTTCAGTAAAAGTAGGTTAGGGGACAATATCAAATGAATTATTTGTGGAAGAGGGTTTGCTCATGTACGTGTGTGTGTCTGTGTGTTTGTGTGTGTATGCAGGCCTTTTTGTTCGATGCGGGCGATCACCATCACCCTCACTGAATGATTTACAAGGGCTGTTGACCGCCCTCGCAAAAAACGTGTTTCACCCCCATTTTGTTTCTTTAGTTTCTAAGCTATCTGATTTATAGCCATCAAAAGACAGAAGTGATAAAGATGATTGCCGGTCACCAAAAAGTCTTTTGTCAAACTTATTTGACACTCTTTTTGCCAAAGTGGACAGGTCATCAATCCTTTAGTCAGTATCATCACAGGGTTCATTAATCGCTTGGTATACCATCACTAAGTCTGTATCAGGAATCAAATTTCTGCATCCTGGAACCAACTATTAAGGAAAAGTGGTTTACAATATAGTAATTTTCCTAAGACCTTGGAGGTTGTCTGCGAGAAAAATTCTTTGAGGGGTGATCACCTTCCTAAGCTCATCAACATGGGCAATTTACCACCCTAGTGACAATTTCTGTGTGAAAAGGCCTGGTGTATGCATGTGTTGGTAGAACCAAAATTATGGCATTTTTTGGACTTTTTTTAAAGAGCTGATTTTGATATACAAGTTGCTTGGATTCGAGTGTTTTGTGGGTAGAAAAATTAACTAAAAAGCTATTTGCTATGAGGGCACATTATGCTTTTAGTAAATGGTTGAAGTTGGGCTATGATTTAACTGTTGTATGTTTGATGAGTTTTTACTAAGAATCTTAGGCATTTTATATAATCCATTTCTGTTGCCTGTCACAAGCTTTAAACTTGACATGAAGAGAAGACTCAGAAAAGGTCATTTGATTACCTTACTTTTAGCTCTTTTACAAGTTTGAGTTTATACATGTGTTTTTCATTATAAGTATACAATGATTACAATCACATGGTTTGTTGCTGTACCTAGTTATGTTGTGCATCCAGGTTATGTATTTTTGTCATATCTTATTGCCTTGCAGCAAAATAGAATACAAATAGTAAACAATTGGAAACTAAAGTTAGCAACCTTTAGAAGATAGTGTCAAGTTATGATTTGCATTGTTTGATGATGGTTTATTTAATTTAGTGGGTAACTGCTAAGAAATTGAGAATAATATACGAAAAATGCTTTCCAGTTTTCAAAGTAGTATATTTGTTGCAAGAAGTACGTCCACTTGATTGAAGATTTACTTTTAATCTTCTGCAAGATATATATACTTACATTTGTATGTCAAATATGGTGCTGGTAATCCAGCTCTGAGTTGCATAAGCCATTGTGCAAGCCAGTGTGAGTTCTTGTTTTGAGTTCTTGGAGTCAACATATACCTATTTTCACGTACATGGGCAGCCAAGAGGAATGCAATTCATGACATTTACACCCAACCATAGCAATCAGAAAGCTTGAAACCAAGCAAGCAATTATTGTTTTTCTCCAACTTTTAGGATTTGAGTTTGATGTTGGCATTCATTACGTTGGTGAACTTGCTGGAAACACAATGAGTAATGTCCTGGTTAACCAGATCACTGATGGGCAGTTGCGCTTTGCACCTTTAGATGACAATTTTGATGTTGTTTCTATTGGTGATTTGAAGAATCCGAGATTGTACAGGTATTACTCAGGAAAAGAAAGAATGAAGGAAAGCTTTTTCAAACAATTTCCAGATGACAAAGAGGCAATAGAAAAGTTTTTTAAACTTGTTAGGGTATGTTTTGGTTTGAATTTATGCTGTTTGTTGTAACATGCACTTTGCATTTGCGCTCTGTTAACTTGATATAGAAGGAATGACTTGTAATACCTGGTGTTGCCATTGATATTTGATTGAGTCAATGGTTGACCAGAATTTATTTGTTTTGCTGGGGTAACATTCCTTGCAGTTTGCTTAATTAATTTATATTTTGTCTCTTATGCTTTTAAAGAGTGTAATAAAGAGGATAGCCCTTCTTAGTTGTGGCTCTATTACACGTAGGTTAGATTATCCAGAGTCTTGTCATAGTCCAGCCTGATCAAAACTTTGGATGCATAAATATTAGTTAACTGTTGTCAGCTAGACATCTATGGGTTTCTTTTAGACTGTTATATCCAATTGTGGTACAATGTAAAAGCAGAATGGCATACCTCATCCTCTGTGTAACAATTTGTTGTAGTTTGGATGATGTAAGGGTAGGCCTTATTGAGGGTCATTCCTGATAATATTGTGTTAAGTGCAAGTTTGCTTTTTGATATTTTCATTTTGCTAATAAATCAGTACTATCATGAAAAGGAGAACTAATGTATACATGGAAGAAGAAGAATCGTACCTAAACTCCTACTTTCCTACCTTTAATTCTGCTGTGAAGTTGAGGTTAACAACACTTTGGAATTTGCTATGTCCTTAATTTGAGACACGCAAATCTAAATACTAGAAGTTACATTCACAAAAGTAATCTTTGTCTTCAAATGAGCATTTTTTGTGCTTTTAAGACACGATATCCTGTTTGGAGCTACTTATTGAATGTGCAGTGGTTTCCTGTTTTAAGAAATATGTAGTAAAAAATAATGACATTTATTGCACCAGGTACCGAATTTTAGTTGACAATTATGTGAGATTGTGCCCAAAATCTCAGATTTTAAAAGCCAGAAAATGTTTGCCATACTATTCCAAAGGATTGTCATTTTGGACAATAAAGCTAAGTGCCAACTTTGATCTACACATTAAGTGATATCTGTGATTGTGTAAATCATCTAAACGTTTGTTTGGGACACTTGAAGTTGTGAAATTAAGTTTTCCTAAAGCAATAGGATGATCTGGGTGACCAAACATAAAGTTGAGGAGTCCTCTCATTATTAGATACCGATAGATTTAAAATGATAAAAAAGACATGCCCAAGTATCCTTTTATTTGTTTGTTTTTCTGTGCAGCTAGCAAACTTGTATATACCCAATACTGGTCCAATTAATTTTTCTCTTGAGTATCATACAGCAAAAGTTCGATACAGATTATTTATTATGTGTAATTGCATGTGAGACTGAAAAATAGCTATAGATTATTTTATAAGCACAAGAGTAGACTTTGATGATGCCATAAAAAGTGTGTCCTATTAAAATATGAGTATAAGCTGGATTTGCCTTTGGCATATGCTATATGATCTTGAAATTAAGCTCATCTTAGTTTTATCGCAATCTCTATTTTTATCTTTCGTTTATCAACAACAGACTGAATTTTTGTCTGTTTGGATATCTGTAGCTCATACTGTACTTTTGAAAGTATTTTCACTGGCTGAATACAAGTATATTTTGGTTAAAACTAGGATGCGTCAGTACAGCTGCCATACTGTACTTTTCAGAGTATTTTATTTGACTGAATAGAAGTATATCACCCTTAAAACTAGGATGTCAGTAAACTGCTGTTGGCATCTAGATTTTGACTTTCAATATTATTTTTGCTAATGTTTCTATGTGTATTGATACAATTGTCATATTGTCCATGTAGAAAGCAAAGAATTCTGTTTTGGTTTGGTTTATGTTGAAAGTTATGCCAAGGTGGATTGCCTTGTTTCTTATTCGCACTGGCCTGATCAATATCATCACACCATTCTTCACACTAAGTCAGAAGACATTGTCAGAAGTTCTTGATGAATTGACCAATAATGAATACCTGAAAGCTACATTAGCCTACTCATTTGGTGATTATGGTGAGTACCTGAGTACCTGATGCTTCTTTATTCCGTACTATTAGTTGTGGGTACCACCATTGTTATCATCTCATTGATGTATGTTGGTAAAACGTAAAGAAAGTCTGGAAGCTTTAGCAGCAAACAGGCATATTTTATTATTTTGTTATTTTGTCTGTTAAGAGCTTACCCTTTTATTGTAATCAACATTCCTTAGCAGCAATTTGATACTTAAAAGGACTGTTTTATCAGGCATTGAGAAATACCCCTTGCCACTTGGAGGTCACTAAAGTCACCATCAAACTTAGACATCCAGTGTTCTCCCTGGAGCATTTTTGCGTGGGGTTTCTGCTATGCTGCTCTCATTTACGGGCACTCTTCCACCCTTACCGCTATGCCCCACAAACATACCACTATGCAAACAGAACCAAGTTTTGAATGGCATCGTCGAGAGCTGCATGACAAACATCAAACAACCAGCGAATGTGCTTCACAAAAAGCCAATGCACAAACACCATGTTAACATCAATCTCCAATTGCTGTGAGGAATCTCTTTTGCAGCAAAAAATAAGTATCATCAAGAACATAAAGATGGCACAGTTGACAAAAACCATATACAATATATGTATTACCAGTTTCAGTATTTATTGTTTCATCGTTGTACGATTGTCGCCTGCATTCACGCATGAACTTGAACCACTGTTAGAATAGTGGCATAAATGTCCTCGATGAAGGCAAACAACCATTAGCCTAACGTGGCCTGTTTCAGTATTTTTAAAAAGTGACTGCTTTGTATTGAGTGTTGACTTAATCGAGTCTATATTATATAAGAATGTAATATTCTTTGAATAAATAGCATGTTAATACGGAAAGGAAACTTGACAGTTACTGTGCCATTGGCATTAAAGGTTAGGATTAAGCAGTAAGAGCAGAAATTTTATTTATTGTTCTCATGGACCATTCCAGTTTTTGATATAAATGGTTAGAAATGATACACCGGATGTTTGGTCCCAAATTTTCGTTTCTTGCTGTAGTTGCATTGATAGTTTTCATAACGTGGTTTAAGTGGATGATAAAATGTTTTGTTCACTGTTAAGTAGACTTGGTGTGTAGTAGGATCAATATAGGGCCTTTTTTATTTAGATTTTACTTGAAAAGCTGGTAAGAGCACATTGAATAACCTTCTTTTAACTTGGTGATGATACAGCTATAGTTTTAAAGGAAACATAAAAAAATGTCACAGTTAAACAGTGACCTCGTCAAAATAATGTCATGGCAAAGTGAATGAAGGTCATATCTCCTACCCTAAAACAAATACCTTGTCACCAAAAGCATTGACTATTGTGGGGCTACATTTAAAATTGGGGAACGTGATTGTGAGCCACTTACTGTCACTGTAGGCTTGCTGTGAAAGAAGCATGTTGACAGAAAGGGAAACATTACTTTGCTTTTGGTGCTTTTGCAATATGGACAAAGTACAAAATACCGTGTTACTGATTTGAA